>JAQISU010000032.1:1482500-1740000 GCA_029339505.1 Unio delphinus
CATTGAAGAATGTTCAACATATTATTTCTTTAATAAGGAGCGAATGTAAACTTCTTGACAATTTAGCACGATGTTCTCCATAAATCAAGCCAATTTTTTGCATTCTGTATGGTTGAATCAGTCTCCGTGTCTAAGTGTCTTATGTTATCATTCTATTAGTTCTTTTAAAAGTTTGGTTACAATTTGAATAATCGGATAATCGATAAATATCATTATTTTTATCAATAGATTTCCAAACCTAAGCACGTTGTCTTAACTGATCATAGTACCTTAAATCCGTGTTTAGATAAGAATATCGGGCATTTATACCAAACACAACGCGATTAGAATACTAACTGGTAAAAGTCACATTAATTTGTTTCTCCAAAGCACAGTTTCTGAGCTTTCTTAAGTAGTCTTCTTTGCGGAGAACACATCTATTTTGTCCAAATTAATCTTTAATTCGTTATCATCACAGTACCAGTCAAGGAATGAAGTAAGCGTTACATATCAGTTGGTCATATAAGTAGATCAGTGGAATAAAGCAAAACAAACAAACGGACAGTTATTGTGCAGATCATATAACATTAGCAAACTTAAGTGTGAGGAAATGTGATCTTGCCTTAAAGGACAATCGAATGCATCATATATATTATTTTTAGCAACAATACTTCAATTTTAACTACTTATCTCAAATTTATGCCACGAAATTGCTCTTTTTACTGTCAAAAAATACCTTCACAAAGCCCACAAGCGTAATATATTATTTGCTGTTGCATTTTACAAAGATATTTATACATGAGTGTGTGTAAAACAAACATATCACCTCTTCTTCTTTGTTCCTTTCTGAAACCCCTATCGTTAGTTACCAATTATTTGTTTTTTGTTCTGGCCATTTTGTAATCATTTTATTCAAATTGATTTGACGACGTTATCTAGCATGGGATGAAGACTTAATCTCTAAAATATTGAGCTCCTTTTGTGACGCTTTTCGTGTTAGGGTATAATTATTGCTTGAACAAATACGGAATCTGAACCACTAACACCTGCTGTTTTTCCAGGCTAAAAGCATTGAAGGCGCATACTCGCGGATTTCTCTATCTTGTGTATGATCTACAAGACTTAAGTAGTGTGGATTTTGGAACATATTAAAAATTATGGGTCCACTCCACCTCTATAAGTTTGTGAAAGGCAAAATTACGTCTCTTTCCTAATATGTTTTGTTTAATTTTTCTCATGTATATCTACACACTGTATTTATAGTTTGTTTGAAAAGTCACATTTTATAAAATAAAAAACTTGATTGCTTAAGATATTTCTCAAGACATCCTCGAGGCAATCTCGAGATCAAGCGTATCTAAATTTTGTAAATGTTGTGCTATTAAAACTATTTACCAGACATTTTCTTCGTGATGCCAACATTTTCAGAGTCATTCTCAGGAATTTGAACAAGTATTTTCGTAGGTTTATCAAAATAAAATATTTGATCTTATTATTTGCGGAATCTCAAACGAAAACGTATGGATTTGTTCACGCAAGTAGGATTCCTAAACCCATTTCATTTTTCATGAGTTGTTATGAGCTTTGTCAGTGGCTCAGATTCCATCATTATAGCTATCGATATTTTGTGTATTGCGATTACTACTAAAACTACTGCAAATTTCAGATTACCCCAGATTGAGTGACGTGTATTGATTCGACTAGGACATCCACTTAAAATACACTTTTCATAATAACGATAATATTAGGGGAACTCGCGAATCTTGCTTGCAATATTTTGTGCGAAACATTTAAAGTTCCAACACCTTCATTGTTAGAAAAGCGGCCTTAATGATTTTAAAACCTGAAGATTTTCCGAAATGCAATAACATGTGTGTGTGTGTGTGTGTGTGTGTGTGTGTGTGTGTTAGAACCGGTATGCACATTATGATTCCCACCTATGATAAGCTGGAATGTCTTCACTTCGAGTGGACTGTTTTATTTTCATAAAGAAGAGTCTTCTTGCCAGTGTATACGAAGTAGTTTTTAGGTGGGATATGTATTAGGCTCAACACCATGTTAGTCATAATAAATGATATTGATCTAGCAACTTTCAAAACACACTATGTTTTGTAAACTAAACTGTATGATGTTAACAAATTAGATTAACCTCAGAACTATATTTAGAACACAGAAGCTATATCTTGCATTAATAAGTTTACTACAGCGATGTGTTTTAAACAGTGGTTCTCAACCCTTAGGTCGCGACCCAAATCAGCGTCGCGAAAACGTTCTGCAGGGTCGCCAGGATTTTTGTGATAGTAACAAAACTTGTCGAAATGTGGAAATGGGTTCGTTATTTAAGGTCTATCCTAATTTTTATCTGGTTGACTGGAGCTTATTCTTGCTGAAGCAACCATGATCAGAACTGACTCGTTTATAAACAGTCTTACAGGAAACATTAATTCAGTCTTAGTACGTATTTTCATTTCCTAGGTTTGGAGAGTCCCAGTAATGAACACTCCTCGGTGGAGTCAATCGAGACAAACAATACATGTGGAAAAAAGAAGAAAAAGAAGAGACGGCACAGGTTAGTTCGTCTTTCTGTGAACTATATTTTAGTACTCTACACAATAAGAAAACTTAAATCTATAGAGAGCAAAAGTTCTTGTTATATAGAATTGTATATATTTGATGTGTTCCCTAATGTACTTCAGATTTGTTGAATACACCGTGTAATAGCTCTGACAGTGCTGTCCAACCTGTAGCCCGCGGGCTGATTTTAAATGGCCAGCTAGAGCTCGAGAATTGTTTGGCGCATTTGTGTATTTAAAAAAGTCCATGGCCGACTTTCATTGTATATCTTCTTAGCCAGTTAAACAATTGCGGATTTTTTAAAATAGTTGTTGCTTTTAAGTTTTCTGCTACGGCCTTCGGCTTCAAGAAAATATTTTAGTGGCCCATGGTGTCAAAAAGGATGGACAGCACTGATCAATGATATCTAATAGCGATGAAAGTGGATACATACTCATGCAAATAAATGAGCTAATTCAGTGGCAATATTTAGCAGTCAGATTGTATTGTATTCAAAAGTGTTTGCTAATCTCTGAAAAGTAATTGGTATCCAATATATCATAAATTAATAATTTTCTAACATGTTTTCTTCTACCCGTAACTCATTATTAAATCATTCCATACTCGTCTCTTTTTGACTTGAATAATTAAAGTAAACTTGTCTCGAGTAAAGATAGTATAATGAACATTGTGTCCATGTTATTATTATCGTCACTTTTCTTTTCTCTCCATCATTATCTTGCTCTTTTCTTCTTCCAATGAAAATGAAGTAAAGCTTAACGTTGTTGCCACCACATTAATTGGATTTTGCACCCATTGATAACTCGAGGAGTGAATATCAGAATAATTGTTTTGTTAAAAATGGCTATGTTCCCTATTTTACTCGCCTGTTTTAATTGCAGACGTGAGCGTTAAGTATGGCATAAAGGGGCATATATATATATATATATATATATATATATATATATATATATATATATATATATATATATATATATATATATATATATATATATATATATATATATAGAATTGTTGATTAAATTTATCCAATGGTCGTGACTACACCAAGAGTTGAACCTTCAGATAAAAGATTCTTAAGGATAACCTTAGCATATGTATTCACGACTTCAATTGAATGGTTTGTAAAATGGAATCTGTTTATTTACTTGATTGAACAGTTCGCAGAAGTTGCCATGAGATGACTAAATTAGAGTTTATTTATAATGAATAAAATACTTATAGTATATTTCATAACAAATCGGACTTCGATTAGCATGTCAACTACAAATTGCAGGAATGTAATAACCAAAGATATTAATAATGATAATATCTCTACTTAATCATAATTACCTCGCGTGTAATGCAACGTATGTATGTATGTATGTATGTATGTATGTATGTATGTATGTATGTATGTATGTATGTATGTATGTATGTATGTATGTATGTATGTATGTATGTATGTATGATATAATATCATGTCATATCATATCATGTCATCTCATCTCATCTCATATCATATCATATCATATCATATCATATCATATCATATCATATCATATCATATCATATCATATCATATCATATCATATCATATCATATCATATCATATCATACCATAACATACCATACCATACCATACCATACCATACCATACCACATCACATCACATCACATCACATCACATGTCATGTCATGTCATGTCACGTCACGTCACGTCACGTCACGTCACGTCACGTCATGTCATATCATATATCGTGTCGTATCGTGCCGTGCCGTGCCGTATCATATCACATCACATCACATCACATCACATCACATCACATGTCACGTCACGTCACGTCACAGCACATCACATCACATCACATCACATCACATCACATCACATCACATCACATCACATCACATCACATCACATTACATTACATTACATTACATTACATTACATTACATTACATTACATTATATTATATTATATTATATTATATTATATTATATTATATTATATTATATTATATTATATTATATTATATTATATTATATCTTTGTTGTTGAGAGCTCCATGCATTTTTCAATAAATGCCATAATTAAGGTATCCTTAAATATGTCATTCTTTGTACTCTTAGGTGTTCCTGTAGAGTTTCAATACACTAAACTTGAATTACTTGTATTTAGCAGGCAGTAGGCGACTGGTTTCTTTCTTCACAAAGTTATCACATTACTTCTGTACTGGACAGAGTTTAAGTCAGATTATTCATATACGAAAAATTAGACATCTTCATTACGGCGGTAACTGTATTTTACTTTCCGTTGTTTGCATAATATTTTTCTTTATCACTGTACCAATTATTAAGTAAATAATATATTAATAATATCCCTCTAGGACTATATTCAGCAGTTTTCAACTCGAAGAGCTGGAAAAGTCTTTCAAGGAGGCTCATTACCCGGATGTATATGCTCGGGAGGTTTTGGCGCTAAAGACAAATTTACCAGAAGACCGAATACAGGCAAGTCGAACAAATTAATGATTCATATCAAATGACGGTGGGTGTTTTATACGTGTGTTTGACGTGACGTTCGAAAGTACATGCACGTACTTGTCAGTATCATTCAAACTAGAATAATTGCTGAAATCACTATTGATATGTTTCGAGTGAATGATAATTAGATGTTTTATTGTTTTTGTTTTATTAAAACTTTCAAATCTATAAGTTCATCTTTCAACTTTTGTAGTAGTACGTAAAAGTACTTAGTGATCCTATGGTTTGATTTCCGCAGTACAACACAATTTTTTTCATTTCATGTTTTTCCCCTTAAGTATATCAACCGCTATGCTTAGTACACCTCTCAGTTGTTAATGATTTAACCGCACGTCTTACAAACAACATTACATACAACGTTTATTTTTGCTTTATGCTACAGGAGACGCTAAGTGTATTACTTAGTAGTTTTTATCTGAACGTTAATTTTTGTGTAACTTTGGTATTTTTCAATTTTTTTTATTATATTTATAAAACCTGGCGATATCAAAAGTCTGATACGGATAGACTTCTGAAAGAACAAAGCTGGCTTAATCCAGAAAAAAAGGTATGACAGAAAATTTGTATTGTTGAATATGATTATGAATAAATTATGCTTGGTAACTTAGTTCTCTATTAACCTTTAGATTTGTTTGTCTTGATCTCGCAAACAATACTGAAAGCCTTGCTCTACGAAGTAGTACAGTCACATTTCATCATGAAGAGGTATTTATTTTGACGAATATCTTAATTCTGACGAGACCTTATTTGACACATTTGCAATATGGCGTCAGAGACGAACAACTTTCTATCACTCGTAGATTTTGCTGGTACCACGGAACAAACTCGATGTAATATTTAATTTCTGTATTGTCTTCGCGTGCCTTGCTTCATTATAATTAATTTCATACGAAATTAATGTAAAAAGAAACTTTCTTCAGCGGAATCCGCTACAGATTTAGAATATTCCAGGTCACGTTATGGACATTTGTCAAGGGGTCTGAATTCCTGTTACTGTCAAATGCTAGGAATTTAATTCTAACTTCAAAATCCGACACAATCAAATATATTAGCTGTAATCTTTATCGTACGGAACTATACCAATAAGATTCAAACTGATAGACTTGTTATTCAAGTGTCATTGTGCTGCCGTGACTGGTTTATTGTTCATTCTAATATAATTTGACCTTTCAGACCTCTTCCATAGCGTGTTGTGGATTATTATGGCCAATGTGTTCAGTGCATTATTTCGATCTATGAGTGAAATATAATCGGCGAATTTATTAACATTGAATCATTCAAATTCAGACACAGTCTTTCTTCGTGGCCATTTATAGATTGTTGTCCTTTTGCTTCATCAAAAAATGTTCATGATATTCGTCTATATCCATCTTTCTTTTATCCGAACAAAATGATTTATGTACGAAACATGGATCCTATATCCATTTAATGGTTTAGGCGGCTTATTTCTTTTGAGAGTTGGTCGATTTAGCATGTATAGAATCACAGATAAATGGTAATTACCTGAGGCAATAGTTTAGCTAATGGAAAATGGCTAATTATGATAATATCCAGTGTTACGTGCTTAGGCTCGAATAAGCAGCAACATAGAAAGAAGTGAAAATAACAAGCTTGTAAAATTTAACAAACAATTTATTGGGTACAAATATTTTCATAAAAGAAAATATTTAAACTTACGGTTTTAGAGAATCAAGTCCAAAAACTAATCCAAAAAGAATTCACAATATAATCCACTAGTGTAATTGTGAGAGTCCTGATAATAAAATGTCCTAATAGTTCCCGGTTCGAATCTTGATGATGTAATCCAATATGGACGACGATGTCACGTGATGAAGTCAGTTTTAAGTTTATAATAATTCAAATGAGCATAAGTAATTTCTAGATAAATAGCACAATAAATTCCTCTTGATCCCAAACGAAATGAAATGATTTACACTCAAACAATAACACACACCGTTGTATTCCAAAGCCCAGACTAACTACTGAACTGTTCTCTCCCAAACAATAATTTAAATACCTGTTTTTACGTAAACAGGAAAGGGGTCACAACCTTCCAGAATCTCTCAGAACAATCTCACGTTCAAGAAATCAGGCAAAAGTCGTATGACCCAACTAAATTAGAAAGTTGTTTATACTTTACTCCATTTTTTCCTTGGAATCAACCAATCATTTTAAAACCTTGTTTACAACTCTGATACCAGGTCAAAAATGAGGTCAACACCTGGTGTTTATTCTGTAAAGTATATAGGTCATCCATTTCTAGAAAATCTCTCCCAACTAACGAATTTTGAACCCAAAATGTCAAATTTGAATCTGACAAACAAAATTAAATGATTTAAATCAAATATACGTAACACCAGAGAACTTTCTCAAGTGATACAGAGTTTCCGTTTATTTGGTGAATTAAAAATTATTTCAGTTTCATAAACATAAGCGGATTTCGCTACGTCTTTAGAGCAAAATTATTCTGTTTTGGTCTTCGCTATTGTTTCAGGAATAAAATGTTTCCGAGTGAATTGTAAAAACAGAATTAACTTTGAATATCTCAAGATATGTACACACAAATTATTATAAATTCGTTGAAGTAGGTCGGTAAGAGTTTGCTATTTAGACATCTATGCTGAATTTGTTGGGCATGTTTCTGGTAGATGTATGTTTTTGTGTGTGGAGGGGCTGGGCTGCTTTTATTTTGCAATTTAATAGAAGAGTATTTCCTTTGTTAGATTGTCTATCTCACATTTAAGTAGGATAATGTACCTATCGCATATATATATATATATATATATATATATATATATATATATATATATATATATATATATATATATATATATATATATATATATATATATATATTTCCCTTGAAATATTTTATTTTTTGTACTCAGTATTATGAACTAAACATTGAAGATCATAAATAATTTATAATTAGAATATTTTATGTCTGTCTGACAGTATCAACACGATGAATCCATAGACCTTTCCCTTGTACATTTATAATACAAAGTGTTAAGATTATACATTAATATAATATCAGCTATTCAAAATTAATAACCGCAATTATTTATAAAATGCTTTCAAAAATATTTCGTTCAAACGAAGCAACATCAAGGCGACTGCCCTTTTCCAAATTACCGTTACTACTAAAATAAAGCTATGAAACTAACAATTTAAATTAAAGAAATGTAACAAACAATTTATGTAAAATCAACAAGCCTTATATTTCTCTACAATAAAAATGTGAAAGCTCACGAGACACTAACATCAGTGTACATTTGATACCAAATAATCCAAAATGTTTCATCAGAAGTCCAGAAATACAAATGTTCTGAACGAATTCCATTAGTCTTAAATGTCCGGATGTAAAATAATGATGCATTCCAGAATGGTTTTGAATGAGGTCACAATAATCCAAAGTGGAGTATGCAACTCCAAAAGTCAATGAGCACCTAAGTAATGCAAACTAATATTTTAAATAAATAAGTCCTCTCGAATTATATCTGAACGACTATCTAAAACAATTGATTAAATCCATATCAATATACATTTTCATTTTTTGAGAAAGAGACACTGTGAAACATCTTTATGTAAACAGAAACAGATCTGGTTAAAATTATTTGCGTATAAAGAATGTTGACGCGGAGAAAGATATCTGACCAAACGTTTGTATGCATAAAGAAAGTTGACGATGAGAAACAAAAGATCTGACCAATATTTTCGTGGGCACATAACTTTAAACCCGATTTAATCCAAACAAGTAGTTATCAGAGCGTGTTAATTACATATAGAAAAGTTTTAACATGTTATTGTGGAGATATTTTTGTCTCTTTTTCATGCAAATATGACAATATAATGTTATGAAAAAACAGCAAAACACCCAGCAGCATTCTGTAAATTACCTTTGAGACGAGGAATCGCTCCAAAATACTGAAAGCTAAATTCTTTAAACCGGGTTCAGCCCAACGAAGCCAATGATTGAAAATGCGTTTCTGATCTAAAACCATTAACGACCGAAGTAATCAAAAACAATAACCTTTTGTCAGTCATGTTAATATATAATCTTATTATTGAAACCTATGAGATAGATATTAACCAGTCAGTACTTCTTATATGTTTCATTCAAGAAACATTTAATTTCCTAATTAGTAAAGTATGGAGCCATCATTAAAGTATGTCTAGGATCAATACAATCATTGATGTCAAGTATGTGTTTGTTCATGATGCCAGACACATGCGGATGTGTTTGTCCAACATATTTCTTTTCATAAAAAATAACATTAAATGTTTGCACGGTTCTATCTTAAGTGTTTCTTTAGCATTACTGCTACTAAAATTATAATTAATGAAAGAACAATGCAAACAGTTGGGTTTATTACCTTTACTTGATAAATTGTGACTTATAAATATTGAACAACCTTGACTGATTTAGTATTGGCATCTGCTAAAATTGGGAAATCTGATGTCAGAATCAACATACGATAATATCCAGTTATTATTTTTAATAATTACAAAACATAGTCATATAACATCTTCGTCTTCTATCATTATTTATTTATTTTTATGAGTATGTACATATGCTAAGTTCTTTCACTCCACTTTGTTTCATCACTGTGTTTCTTGTATAATATGTATATTCTTCCATGCAACGTAGGTAATAGTTACCTACCTAGTTAGTTTCATTCATGGATTATACATAGTATGTATGTCGATCGCTGAATTTCCGATCAATTCAGCTATTTACAAAACAATGATTGATAGAGATGTTTACTAATGAAGCTTTTTTCTTCATGCGTAATCTCTAGGATAATCCAACAGTCGATGCAATGAGATATGGTCAAGATGGTCCGAATAGTTTTGGTTTCATATTTTTTGCTGAGAATTTTCCGGCGAACAAAATCCATGACCTTTTCTTTTAAATTACTGCGCCGGTATGATTTTACTGGAAGGTTTGTTTTGAATGTCCTCATCATTGCAAATTCAACCATTAACCGATTTAGCAGATGATAGGTTAAGGTAACATTTCAAAATGATCGGATGATTAGCCTTCAAAATTGTATTTTATTTTAATTTTTTTCCTACCGTTGAGTTACAGAACTACAAAAACTTTCTAAACAATTCCTTTACTGAACGGTTTCATTTTTAGGTATGGTTCCAGAACAGACGTGCCAAGTGGAGGAAGACGGAGAAGACATGGGGTCGCAGCAGCATAATGGCAGAATATGGGCTTTATGGAGCCATGGTCAGACACTCGCTTCCTCTTCCGGAAACAATTCTAAAGACTGCCAAAGAAGGGAATCTAGAATCCTGTGCTCCCTGGCTTCTAAGTAGATGTTAATCTCATATGGCTCTTTATGCGACATTATATTTAAGTTTTCCAAATGATAAAATTGCTTGTCAAAGAAATTATAATTTAGGGACAAAGGTAAACAAAAATTAAATATATCTCCTTGTATCACGTGAGATTTATTAGACTTCTTTTCATCAAGCTTTACCTTTGTAATAGTTAAGATTTTTAAGCATTTTGTCCTTTAAACCGTTAAGACGAACTAAATAGTATATATATATATAATACTTGTATTTTGTATTGTAATTTTTCAACATATATAGATGGTATACTTCAGATTCCATTTTATAAACGGTCTGGTGATTCTTTCCAGCAGGGGTCATTTTCGTGATGGGCCTGATAAGATTAGAGATAAGGAGGAAACTTAGGTTCGCAGATTTGTCTTATAACTGAAGTGCACTATTATGCTCATTTCCGTTTGCTGGCGATGCCATTCTAATCCTTCTTAATATTTACACATGTCTTCGGCGTTCTTATGTCATTATGCGACCTGATATATCTTACCTATCACTTCTTGCTGTATATCTACTATTATATAAGGAATATTTGATCTATTGCACTTTCGTACAGCTGTGTGACTTTTTTGGAGTCATCATGTACGTGAAATTTTGCAAAAATGTAGAAAAGAACTCATGAAATGAAAATGTTTGATCAAATATATTGTCTAAAGGAAATATACAAACAAGTAAGGTAGCTGTATATGGCGAACTTGGATATATGTGGATAAATATTGACCGGAATTATATATTAATGTAGGTCTTGCACATTTAGAAAACAGACATGATGTTATTATGTTAGTGGCGTATCAACTACTCAAGCAATCCCCACAAACGTTGGTAGAGTATAGGAGGAATTCCTCTCCAACACTTTATAGTTGTTTTTTTTTTAATGGCAGGGCCCTTAGTTAACATTTGCGCGAGAGTGGGGAAAGAAATGATATTTTTTTTTTTTCCATTCTTGATATGATTTACATAGCTCCTTCCTGCAAGGTTATTAGTAAGCAAACTTGGTTATTCAGTGGACAATGATCTAATAAATACGCCTTGAAACAATAAACTAACAGTTCTTGCTTAACATTAGATATGTTTACATGCTGATATATTTAGTTTAAACGTAAACAATTTAAATAATTTTAATTATCCGTGCAATACACACTGTCTTAAAATCAGTGTATGGCTGCCGTTTTAACAGTTAGTTATCCATTTGTGCTTAAGAAATTATTTGTTTTACAACGTCACTATAGGAAATCTGAAATACACTGGTGCTTTGAAGCTAAGACTGAGTTATTGCTTCCTTGACAAATGGTAGCTCGGAAAACTGGCTGTATTAAATTAACGCATGGATAGAAAATTTGAAATAGCGCAATCATTTCTATTCCACGAATAATGAAATAAAAAGATATAATCATAAGGAATTCTACGTGAGGTACACGTAAGATTAAATGCAAAAATGAATCTGGATAAATCAGTTATATTCAAAGAAGCTGTTTTTTTTTTAAAAAAAAGCTTCTCCTTAAAATAAGAATTATCGTGCATTCAAACCTAAACTAATATCTTCTTAACATATATTTTAATAGAAAAAACGCTAGTGGGATAATTTAGAAATTTTGTAAGAACTTATCACCACTCTCATTTAAAAATGATATCTAATATATATTAAAAAAGGTTTATGCCAAAGCCGTTGTGTTAAACCGAGTATACTTAAACTTGAGGAACGTAAACAAACTTACTGTAAACCTTGCAAATGTTTCAATCAGATTATTTTGGATTGACATGATTCAAGTTGGTCCTTCCACTTTTAAACTGTATATTTTGCTCGCGATGAGCAATAGAGTTTTTTTCGTGTTTCTGTTGGCGTTTCTAATCACAATAAGGCAGTGTCTCAATGGGATAAGTAAACTCACTAATCAGGTTTATTCCCCAGAAAGTTACTCGTCACTGCGGGCAACCGAGGTTTGCATAGAGCACATTTTAATATCTTCTGTACATGTATCAAATTTCGTGAATGGCGGAAAACGAAGGAAACGAATCAACGGCGGTAATGGCTGAAACCGTTTTGTGTATCCTTTCCAGGCATGCATAAGAAGTCGCTGGAGGCCGCTCAGAATCTGGGAGAAAACGATTGTAAAAACGGCGATGACAGCACCGAGGACAAAACTGATAAAGAGGAACTTCGTTCTGAGAGTATTGCCTCCCTGCGAGCCAAAGCGCAGGAGCATTGCGCCAAAATAATGTCAGACATTTCTAGGACAGACTTGGAGGAGAGGGGAGACAATCCGAAAGACGCACTGTCTAGCGGAGTATATAACGAAGGGGAACGGTACGAAAGCCCTTTTGAGGAACCACGATAAGACAAGGATCATTCATTCATATGATGATGGGGTGAAGTTTGCAATATATATATATATATATATATATATATATATATATATATATATTAGCGCACAAAGCCAGAAACTTGCCTGTGTCAACATTTTTGTCACAATTAGTGATCAAGTCTGAGATTTGTCTTTTGAATTTTTAACTCTTCGGCCAGATGTGATCTCTTCATTTTACTTCGCTTTTTCTTAAGCCCTGGTTAAGTTCTAGTCCCAACATCAGAATGGCATTCAGTTTAGACATACCAATCATATTCTTCATTACACCTTACTGAGAGTTAAATTTATTAGAGAATATACGGATCGTCTTCGTCAAAGATATTTTCCAGCTAAATACACTAACATTGAAAAGATTTAGCGGATGTTACATAAGCTACATGGACAGCTAGTTGAGCTGTTTACAAGAGTCTCATATAGTTATAATTACTCCTTATTCTTGTAGAAATTGGATCTAAACTGTAATGACTTGTTATCTTCGCGGTGCATACGGAATCAATCATTTTTAAAAACATTTAACTGACAATTAAATGAACAAATTTGCAAAACTTTTATGTTTCCTCATAAACATAAGAACTAACGTTTAGAATGAAACGTTCAATTGACTGCGTTTTAATTTTGGAGAGATAAAGAATATAAGTCATTGAGGTTTTAAATTGTCAGATTTCGTTCGAAAATAAAGCATAATTTTAATTGTTTGCTTTAATGAAGTTTTTAATTTTCTTTAGCAAAAGTGATGCATTTGTTATATGCATTCTGTCATTTCGTGTTGATATATTCAAAGAGACACCATATTGGTCATTACTTGTCTATACTTTGATTACCTTTGCCCCGAAAAGTCAATTCTTGCATAATTAAGATTTATTTACTACATAATGGATAAACATAAAAAAATGCACAGATTCGATTCAGTGTATTCACCATATTTGTACAGATATGTTAAGAGACTTCCCATTCCATCATATATCCAGTAATCTGTTTGTACAGTTATATTCCCAATCCACCTGTATTCAGTAATATGTTTGTACAGTTCTATTCCAAATCAACCTGTATCCAATAATCTGTTTGTACAGTTCAGTTGCGACTCCACCCTGATCTAGTAATCTGGTTATGCAGTGCAATTCCCAATCCATCCTGATACAGTAATTTGTCTTTACAGTTCAAATGTCACTCCATCCTGATACAGTAATTTGTCTTCACAGTTCAAATCACACACCATCCTGATACAGTAATTTGTCTTTACCGTTCAAATCCCACTCCATCCTGATACAGTAATTTGTTTTTACAGTTCAAATCCCACTCAATCCTGATACAGTAAATTGTCTTTACAGTTCAAATCACACTCCACCCTAATACAGTAATTTGTCTTTACAGTTCAAATCCCACTCCATCCTGATACAGTAATTTGTCTTTACAGTTCAAATCCCACTCCATCCTGATACAGTAATTTGTCTTTACAGTTCAAATCCCACTCTATCCTGATACAGTAAATTGTCTTTACAGTTCAAATCACACTCCACCCTAATACAGTAATTTGTCTTTACAGTTCAAATCCCACTCCATCCTGATACAGTAGTTTGTCTTTACAGTGCAATTCCCACTCTATCCGGATACAGTAATTTGTCGTTACAGTTCAAATCCCGATCCACCTTGATCCAGTAATCTGTTTTTACAGTTCTTAAAACTATCCTTTACATGCGTTACATCGCTTTGAGTGAATAGTTATTGAATATATACTTAACTCCGATAATGGAACTTTTCAATTATTTGTTTATTTGTTTATTTATTTATTTATTTATTTATGTATTTATTATGGGATTTTGTTTGGGGTTTCAAGTATATTTTAAGATTAAAGCTTAGCTTTTAATAATGAATCAAGGTTTTAGTTTAGGTATTTTGCGTTTCTTTTTTTAAGTGCCATTGTACATACTTTTAACATTAAATCTATCTTTATATGTGTGTGCGTGTATATGTGTGTATGTCTGTGTATGATGGACACATTTATCACATTAATATGTGACTAATAAAACACTTTGAAAGAAACGGAATTATTCATTTACCCCACCACATGTTTTTATTATTGATAAAATGAATAATATACATTATTATTTACAGCGTCGTTATGGCCATTTCGTAATTCCTTACTACTGTGAAATCCGTAAATAGACGAATCAGTTATTCTGTTTATACTTTTTGTCTTTGACTCTCATATCCTCCTTGTCTCTCTTTCTCTAACTTCGTATCTTTCTCTTGCTCTTTCTTTTCATTTACAAATCTATCTTTTGTAATATATAAGTTTGGATGGATGGCTTTGTTGGTCGTCCCGAAATCTCTTTGCCTTAGGTCTACTATTGTTCCCTTCATTCTGAACATATTATTGGAGCATCCATTTAGTTACTGATTTACAAAAGTATTTATTACCATATCAATTCCAATCACAGTAAATACTTTTGAACTTGTGTACTGTGATTTTCTCTTTGAATATTATCTGTTCTTAAGTCTCAACGTCGTTTTTGTAATAACAGAAATCCTAACGGAATTTAAGTGATTGAAACAAAGATAGATCTCGCAAATGTTACTTGTTCCTATTCAACTGAAATATGCAAGCATGTTTCAGATTGAACTGAAATATGCAAGCATGTTTCAGATTCAACTAAAATATGCAAGCATATTTCTGATTTAACTGAAATATGCAAGCATGTTTCTGATTCATCTGAAATATGCAAGCATGTTTCTGATTCAACTGAAATATGCAAGCATGTTTCTGATTCAACTGAAATATGCAAGCATGATTCTGATTCAACTGAAATATGCAAGCATGTTTCTGATTTAAATGAAATATGCAAGCATGTTTCTGATTCAACTGAAATATGCAAGCATGTTTCTGATTCAACTGAAATATGCAAGCATATTTCTGATTCAGCTGAAATATGCAAGCATGTTTCTGATTTAACTGAAATATGCAAGCATGTTTCTGATTCAGCTGAAATATGCAAGCATGTTTCTGATTCAACTGAAATATGCAAGCATGTTTCTGATTCAACTAAAATATGCAAGCATGTTTTATTGCTTTTCTATTTGTATCTCGTATAAGCACATACACAATATCACATATGCTACGGAAAAACGTAACTGAAAGGAATCTGACGATACATGACCAGCCCATACATCAGCTGTGTAAATATACTATGTAACTACATTTGCACCACACATCAAATCTGCATACATTTCCAGTTCCTATTGTTACCATCCGCCAGCAAAAGACATGCAAAAACCACTTCTCGACTTGTAATAAATCATACAAAACAAATAAGCCACCATAAATCTTAATATAACATAAATGCAAATAGAAGCTGCATTGTGATATCCAAATTATGTTGCTGTTTTTCCTTTATAAAATAATTATTATAAATGTCATTCTAAACTTGAAAGCTTTCAAAGCTGATAACGTGCAACGTTGACGGGTAATTACTTGCTATTTAAGTTCCTAATCAGGGACCATATCTCTCCAATATTTCCAAAGTGACGTCTTACGTGTGCCAATTAGGGATTATTGAAGAAAATGAATGACGACAATGCAAGTTTATGGGTTTATTTCAGCTCTGTAATGAGCTCCTTAGTTCATCAGAACCTGTATATGGGATTGTCAGATTTAAACGGTAAAACATAGTCTCTTAGGTCTCCTCGACCTTGAAAACACAAGACTGGTTCGTGTGGACAGCTCTGGTGGCTTAGTGGTTAGAGCGTACTCCTTTGATTTATAAGGTCGCGGATTTTAAACCAACCGATTCATAACAGAATATTATAAAATGGTGCTAACAGCTGCATCGCTTGGAGCTCAGCATTAAGAGGTTAGTGTTAGAACTGGTCGGCCTGGTGTCAGGATAATGTGACTGGTTGGGACATGATGTTTCGTGTCTGACGCATGATGCCCAAGTGCTTGACATCAGTATAAACTGCCACACTGTAGACATCATATCGATACGACTGCAAAATGGTTGACGCTACGTTAAAGATCTTAATCACACACACACACACACACACACACACACACACACACAAGCAGGGTGTGACAAATGTATGTTTGTTATACATAGATCATAATTAGCACGAATGCTTATATAATAGTTTCTTAAAATATAGTACACATTGACGCTATAATATAAAAAATATTACAAAACATTATTCCTTGTTTATAGCTCTCTTTATTGTTGCTTTGAATTATAGAACGTCTGTCATATTTTAAAAGGTATGAATACGTTTAATTGGTTGATGTTAAAAAGATCAAGACTTAAACAATGGAAAACAGAATAAATGTTTTTAAAAAACCCAAAATTTTATGTGATCTACAAAATTAGCAGAAACTATAATCGAAATCACCCATAGACAAAATTAGGAACAGCTTAAAGTGGGGAAAGTAATTATGCATACAATTTTTACGGTGGTCAAGGCAAGAGAGTTTTATATTTGGCATTTCAAACACAGGTAGACCAAACATGATGAATGGAAAAATAATATAGATTGGAAATAACGATGTGACTGTCACTACCAGCGTAAATCAAGAGAAAGTAAACTGGAGCAAATAAAACGTTGATACATAAATTGAGCCAAAACGTATGTCTAGTTTCAAGACGACATTGTCCGTTCTCTGAAAACCTGTCTACAGATTTGCCTTGCATGGATTGAATTTATACAGTAGATGAAATGGAGAAAATAGTTCAGTGAATCTGGATGAAGAGCGCAGCAGAATTAATGGAAAAGTGATACACTTAAAAAAAGGATAAGAGGACTACAAATTAGAAGAATTTGTGAACACATTAAAATGGCAGACATCATACAGCTTAATATAGACGTGTACCAATTCACAATGTTCTAATGGAGTCACTGTGCTATCCTTGCATAGTATAGTACCAAGTGCTTCAAAGAAAGAAAGTTATTTCTTTTATCTCCATTTAAACGTTTAGACTACATATCAGCTCCCATTCTCCAGCAATATGTCAACAAAACACACACACACACACACACACCACGACTGAATCAACATTTTGCTTAAGATCATTTTATTATATTTAACTTCAAACTTGTGATACGTTTGTATGTATCAAACCTCCGTCTTCCTCACTGATAGCTTATGAAGTTTGACTTAACGTTTCGCCAAAATGTTACGGCCCATGCAAAAGAACATCCATTTGCGTATAATTCGTCGTTTATCAGTCTTCTCACAACTTTAAAATGCAATAACATTGTACCCACACTTATTCATCTTATTTCTTGGTTAATGAGAATATATATTCATAATATGAATGTAAAAAGTCCGATTGAAAAATTTTAAGTAATAACTGCATGGGAGCCGATCTAATATCTCATTTGCACCTGTTTACGATAATAACCGAACGCAACTGCCGACCACTTCCGGTATTTAGTGAAAACAAAGCGTGACATCACATTATGAACACTTGTTGTAAACAATGGCAGAGTCAGTATCGTCACATTATGAAAAAGTCTTCAGAAACTCAACACGAAAGTTGCGATTTTGAAGGAAGTGAGTTGTCACTGTCCTGCGGGTCTTAGCCATTCGAAGATGGTGATTTAATAAGCTCAGAATATTATGATAATGGTGTACAAGCGGCTGCCGGCACCCAAATTAATCTGAACCAGTTTGAACCCTATGTTTCCAATACCGACTAATACGAAGCTGCAGATGAAGATTACGAAGAAGAAAGACGAGATAGATTGACAGACAGTTCATGGAAATTGTTTTTGGAATATGTCTACGGCCTAAGTTACGATAAATATATGTATCCGACGATATTTGCAGTAGTTTTCCACAGTATCATATACGTTTACAAATGAATGTTTCTTATCTGTAATAAAGGATGTGAAAGTGTATTGCATTTCATGGGTAGAGACGTATTTATACGTTGATAAGTAAAAGATACATTGGATAACAGTTGTAAGCTTCGAAAACCTGTGAAAACATTGATACGATTTAGAAGTACTTAAGATTCCTAGGAGAGGATGTCCTCTTTTGCACAACTGTTGAAATTTACTGATACATGATAGTAAAATTGAATTCACATTTTGTACACTGTATTATAAGTTAAAATTTCTAATTTCTTTTATGTATGCAAATAGTGTATGTTATAAACTATGAAATAAACCCTTTTGTATGTGGTAGTCATCTACTTGCAACTTCTATTTTCTTTCATCTCTAATTTAATTTTACAGGGCTGTACTAAATGTTTTATCTGTTCCTGACATTAGTCAGTTTGCGTCATTGTACTGTGATGTTGATGTGTTCATAAATATAGGAATAAATTTGATAAGCACAGCACAATGCATTAAAGAAAACTCTTATTTTAGGTGTAATTGTGGATATTGTTTGGTAATACCCAAAGCAAGGGAATGTGTATATTGTTGTGACATAGAGAAGGTCAAAAGTGACTGCAATGAATACCAGGCATACAATGTATAACACACCATCCATTGTTCAGTCCAGTTTGTCTCGACATCCATGCTTTAATATTTGTATACTACCAGTATAGACAACAATTTGGAGAACGTCCAGAACAAGGAAATGAGTAAGTAAAATGTCTGAGTAATTATTCATGTTCATTTGTTTTCATGATCTATGCATGACAGCATAGTATTGGGATTATTAATACAGACAATAAACAAACCACTTTTTCCAGTCATTTTATGCCACCTTCACTGATTGAACCCCTCTTTTTGAGGCCTACACCGTCTAACCTTTATACCACAATGATAATGATAAGTCATGCCCCCCAAAAAACAGCCACATATACATGTTCAAATATTGTTTTATTTCAGTTTTTGTGTCAGAATATATATATATATATATATATATATATATATATATATATATATATATATATATATATATATATATATATATATATATATATATGCACAGATTAGTTTGGAATCATATAACTTTATTGATATAAAAAATAACAATAAATCACACTGGACCAATATAAATATCTACTAAAACGTTTGATTTCCTAATTTAATCTAATGCACAAAGCATAATTTATCTAAACTTAGTTTTCAAATTATTATTTCAAGACATCTGTATACAGCATATGGACAATTTATTCGGTGATGTTGGCACTTCTTGGGAGAGGAAGTGAGGATCATCATTCCATCATTTGCTGTTCAGAGGACCCGCACTGCCTTTCCTGATCAAAACCTGAACTACACATGCTTTCATGAGATTGACAGCGATTAAACCTTCTAAGAAGGTTTTGAGTAGCAATATCTTATCAGGCTTCTCATATAGACTACACATAGGTGGTGGTACATCTACCCAAAGTTTGACTCCTTCAACGGACGGGTGAAAACCGGGAATGAAGCCGGATATGGTAAAGTACTAAGTAACATGCTAGACACGGCAAAACCAGATACCAGAAACAAGGAAACGGAAGATGAAATTCTTTAGAAAAAATACGGATTTAGCATTTCCGATTAATTGAATCGTATCCGGAATCGGAAAAATTTCATGCCCAAAATCCGGAATCGGAAATCGGTAGAAAAATGCTAATCGGTTATGCCCTAGTGGTGACTGATTTAGGGTACACATGGAAATGATGTGGTGACTGATTTGTTGAATATCATAGATATAATAATATGATACTTGTCATTAAAAACTCACCATTGCTGCATCTCTCTTTGAACAGCCCCTTCTTATTTTCTTTGGCGGTGACACTTGACAAGTAACTTCTACACAGCTGATGTTTTGGTGTTGAAGGTTATGATACATGTGTTTACCTTGGTTTGGTTGTCAGTTTCCTCCACACAGTGGATAGACGGGACATCATCATCAATGAGTTTGACTTTCTTTGGTGCCCTACACATATGATCAGCCTCAAATCTATACGTAAAAGGGAAGCATTCGGGTGTGAAATGAAAGGAGCAGAGGGCAGAAAACTCAGTCGGACTATCCCAGTTTGCTCTTTTGATTTTTTTACAAAGTCTGTCCACCTACGACTAAGTGATTGGTCCTTCGGGAAGGAATGCATGGAAAACCCATCAGCATTTGTATTCCCACAATTTGCTGCAACATACCTGACCCCGCTGCCCTTGCTTGTACCTCCACGATGTACTTTTGGCATGATTGGGAAGATAAAATAACTAATATGGAACGGAAAACGTGCTTTGTTTATGTTTCGATAGAAACGGAAGTAAGGCGTGTGTTCATAATATGACGTCAGACGATCTATACACTCCGGAAATTACCTAGCGATAAAATCCGTCCGATGTGTAATATTTTCGAAAACACACCTGAGAGTATTTCTCACTTATTACGAAGAAATTTTTCATCGGCTTTGTTTATACCGCTTCCAGACCTTATTTTCTATTCAAATAATACTAAATTTGATTTACGTTATCTACACTGGTATGGCAATTTAAAGTACATGTCTCAATCGATGAATTAGGACCCGATAGACTCACTAAAGTCACACACATCAAAACAAATAATCCTGTTGTTAGACGAATACAATTATTATTTTCAGAAACTGTTTAGCAAAGGAAGAACTTATAAGCGCCATTTTAAAAAATTGTGAAAGTATTTAAAAATAAAACTTAAATTCGTTAATGACTCTTCAAATGATGACTCTTTAGATGATGATGACTCTTCAGATGACGATGGCTCTTCAGATGCTGCTGATGCTGCTGCTGCTGCTGCTGATGATGATGATGATGAATATTATATCGTGTTTCCTTGCAAGATTTTAATTGTTTCGTATGACTTGACCTACGAATTTGACTTTCACCTATTAAGATTCTCAACAAAATTGAAGGAAGTTCATGCAGGTAACAGAAAGAAACAATTTGCAATTACGTAATATTGTAAGGCCAATATTTTGTCAGCTTTGAAACTGTAAACTCTGATTCAGTGACCTACTATTTATCAAGATAGTGATAGGTGGAATCATTTTCTTCTCATCACAGAGAAAGGCTATACAGTATAAACAACTGTCCTAATATCTAGCTGTTCACAGCCACCCATCCCACTAGTACGCACGCACAAAGATTTCCCCGGTGACAATGTATGTTTAAATTCATCAGCCTAAGTATAATGTGACATTGTATATCTTTTTTAACATGCTATTCCAGCATTTAAATGGAAAGGAGATTGAAGTTATAATGTTGACATAATATAAAATACTTTAAAAGGCCTTATTTCTAACAAAACTTTATTAAGGACCAAACATTAGTCATTTTTACTGTGAAAATAAAATCTAAGGCTTCAAAGTTTGGGCAGCGAATTTAAACATTATACATTTTGTTTAGCTTATGCATGCATCTATCAATCAATGAATCCATCTACTAATTTATTTCATGAGTCCCTGGCATTATATTGATTAATTGTGACTAAATGATATGTTAACTTTAGGATTATCTTGCGTCCATTAATCCTAAGAATAAAAGTCAATGTTTTTCATTAAATGTAACAAATACAGATAGCTGTTTACATGTACATTAAGTATGATAGGATTTAAAACCTGCATTAATAATACCGTCCTAAAAGTATTGAATTCATGGACTATCAACGCTATCTGTAAAGAAATTATCCTTACATTAATCCCTACAGTAATTGTCATGCATTCTAGTGACATATCCATTTCCAATTGCTTCAAATACATGTTTTGACTTTTGAGATTTCTGCAGCCCTGGATGCTTTTCTAATTTGGTTCTGTTCCAGGCATTTCATCTACTCTATTGGCATATCCGTAAGATAATGCATCTATGTAGATTTTTTTTTTAAAAGAAGTCCACAATAAAACCTTTTCTAAATCAGTCACCAACCTGTATACCAAAGCACGTGATGCACATCTCGTATATCTGTGAAAGATAAAATTTTGTCCATATTAAAAACTAAATCTTACATCATGTATTACCTAACATTTTACTTTAATAGTCAAGACATTCATTGTGAAGTTCATACTATTATTTTTCTAAATGTGCTGCATCCAAACTAAACGAAACATATGCATATTCATATTCATATTCATATGTTATATATATATATATATATATATTAAGTATAATAAAGGGGCCCCGAGTGGCCGAGTGGTCAAAAGCCCTCTCCATTACAGATCACTGCTGTCTCACCTCTGTCAGCGTTGGTTCGAGTGTAAGATTCGGCTAATGTAGTTATGTGAGAAAGCTTGCCAGTAGATTCTCGTGGGTCGGTGGCAATGTTCCCTCTAATTCTTGACGAAGCTGCGCGGAAAAATATAGACGTGCGCGGAAAAACATGATGCAAAATTTTAGTGAGCAACATTTGTGAAAGTCGTACATTTACAAATGTTTAAAACTCTATTACACAGCAGTCTTCTATATAATAAATTAGACATTTCGCACAGGCATATGCATTGTTCAATTATGTTAATAAAATATTGTTCTACTTACTTTATATTAATGATGTCGGTAAAGTGCTACACATATATGTCATATTTAATTATAAAAAACTACAAATAAAATAAATGTAGTTCGAAACTTAGAGCAAAACAGTTACTTTATTCATTTATTGCCGAATTTTCACGTCTGTCTTTGTCTGTGGTCCAATGCTTGTAAACCGCATCTAGATCAATAGTGCTTCCTGATGAAAGATAGAATTTTATGCGCATCAAATTATCCAAATGATTTACTTGGAGCCTGTTTCTAGATTTTGTTTCAATTGAGTTCATTAGGCTAAAACCGCGTTCGCAGTCTGCACTTGATGATTGAAATGTCCCACAAATGTCCAGCAGAATCGACAGCTCTTTCATGTCTTCATTCTTCATGACACAGCTTACGACGTCAGTGAAAGTCTGAATTGATCCAGTCTTCACTTTCTCTGCAATCAAAAATTTGAAGTCATCATACTGTTCACCGATCTTTGAGATTACATGTACACTCTCTTGACAGTTTGGTATAATTCTTGAAAACCTTCTTATCAGTTTGTTCAAACTGTCTTTGCCAAATTCAAAACTTGAATTCTTTGCAATGATGCAGTGGTCAAATGCTTGCCAATTCATTAATTCAAAATCCGGAAATCTCTTTTCAAGGTGATTATATAATAGTTCAACAAATCAAAGAATTACAGCCTTGTCTACGTCACGGTCAATTGAATTAAGAACTTCCTTCACTGCATCACTCCAATGAACTGTTTCTCCAAGATACTGCGATCTTATTTTACATATTTTGGCCTTTATAAACTGAAACGCTTCAATAGTTGTCAGAATACTTCTTTGAAAATATTTGCTTATTGATGCCAGTTCTCCCAAAACATCGTTAAGTACTGTCAAAGCCAGTCGAAACTGCGGATTTAGAAGTCTCTTCAGACAGAACTTATTGATTGGATCATTGCTCATGTTTACTTGTTCAGTGCAATAGTCAATCAAAACGTAGTTTCGCACAAAAGCGGCAGCTGCTAAATGCCTAGACAACCACCTTACCTCAAGCAAAGACCGAAATGCCACGGAATCACTTTCTGCGGCATTGGCCAATTCCTGGAATTTCTGATTTTTAACTGATGTATAAACTGTCCTAAGTAATGTTTCAATATCGTGCATTAATGAAACTTGCTTCCAAGCATCTTCAACAGCTAAGTCTTCGCGATGAGCAAGACAATGTTGTTCACACAAATGATGTATCTCACGTCTCAGAACTGCAGCCACACCATTATTTTTCCCTAGCATGACAGATGACAGATGCGCCGTCTGATGTAAACATCACCATCTTCTGCTGATCAAATTGATTTTCACAATAGAATTGTTTAATTGCTGTCACAATAGAGACGCTGTCGCATGAGGACAACTTCACGATGCCACTGAATATTGTTTTGCAAACAATTTCTGTTTCAAGCCGATACTTGAAATATACAATCAGCATTTTCTGAACTGAAATATCGGTACTTTCATCTATTATCAACGTGTGGAATGCCGACTTTCGCAATTCGGTCATAAGCTGAGTTTTTTGAAGACGATGCTTATGCACTCAACAAATTCGAACGCATGATTTTTGCTGTGCCGACTTTGTGGAATTTTAACGTGTTTTGCAACATGCTCATGGATATCTTGTACAGAAAACATGGATGCATTCAGTTTAATAGCTAGAATAACGTTATCAATCAGCACTTTTACCAAATCTGAAGTTGACCGCTTTCTCTCTTCCATCTCTACTCTGATGCTACGATCTGCCGTACTCTCCTGTAGCATACGCAAAATTCCACCACTCTTCCAATTCCGTAGCTTTTTAACTGATTCAGTGTGCACTTTTTGACTGAGATGCCGCTTTAAGTAATCAAGTTTCCATTCATCTCATTTTTTTCCTGTGCTGAACTCTCCTGCAGCATTCGCAGTTGAGCAAATAGTGCAAACAACAGCGCCATCATCATTGCATGTGAAAATATCTGCAAGTTTTACCTTTTGCTTGTTAGACGATGACAACACATCCGCTTCGATCAGTTCTGATAGCCACTCTTCCTTGAATCTTGAACAAGTTTTCTTTTTCAACGAATATTGACACCCTTCTGCTTTTCTTTTGGACATTATGTGCGTGGGTAATTTATTATTTAATATGAAAGCATACTACAACTTCTTGCTTTATCGCTCGCCAACATAACTTTTCCCTCTCACATATTTGCTGCGCGGCAACTTAAAACTGATGCGCGGCAACTGAGTAAGAACTGCGCGGCCGCGCAGCCGCGCAGCTTAAAGGGAACATTGGTCGGTGGTTCTTTCTGGGGGTTTTCCCGGATTCTTCCTCCAACAATAATACTGGCCGCAATGTATAGCCTATCGTGTGCTGAAAATGGCGTTAAACCCTACAACAACAATGTAATAAATGTTTGCCTGATGTTACTCTTTTACGCTTGTTTTATTATATAAAAAATAGAGTTCATGTCTGGAAGGCAATAACAGAGAGTAACAATTTCTTGAATAACACTAAGCCATAATTTCATGATAACAGCATCTGCCATTTGAAGCCAAAGCGAGTACATTCTGTGCATAAATCTGCTTAACACTTATTTTGTGTATGTCAGAGAACACATATTTTGTGTATGTCATAGAACACATATTTTGTGTATGTCAGAGAATACATATTTTGTGTATGTCATAGAACACATATTTTGTGTATGTCAGAGAACACATATTTTGTGTATGTCATAGAACACATATTTTGTGTATATCAGAGAACACATATTTTGTGTATTTCATAGCTGTGGATAGACTGATTAGAGGTCAGATGATATATACAATGTTTCTGCTACAGTGTGTTCGCAATTCGCTACAACACTGGTGATTTAGAACCAACTACACAAGTAGATTAGCAGAAAAGCTGAACTTTTAAAAGGAAATCTTTTCAAGTAAAAAATCACTATTCAATTATGTTTGTTATGAAGAAGAATTACAAATGTATTGGAGGAGAGATCAATTCTAATTATAAAATTACGTTATTGTGTCTATTTATTTTTACTTGGAGTGTTTACTACCAGATCATTTTGCGATTCATCCAAAAAAAGCTTACTTAAACACAGTACAACATAAACTGTAAATGACCTAATAAAGCATACTAAATCTGTTGATAAACGCACTCTATCTTATGATATTGCATTTAAAGTGTAATAAAATCTAATGATAAACGCACTCTATCCTATGATATTGCATTGAAAGTGTAATAAAATTTATTGATAAAACGTACTCCACCTTATGATATTGCATTGAAGGTGTAATAAAACTTATTGATAAAATGCACTCTACCTTATGATATTGCAGTGAAAGTGTAATAAAATTTATTGATAAAACGCACTCTATCTTATGATATTGCATTGAAAGTGTAATTAAATCTGTTGATAAAACGCACTCTATCTTATGATATTGCATTGAAAGTGTAATAAAACCTGTTGATAAAATGTACTCTACCTTATGATATTGCAGTGAAAGTGTAATAAAACCTATTGATAAAACGCGCTCTACCTTATGATATTGTGTAATAAAACCTATTGATAAAACGCACTATATTTTATGGTATTGCATTGAAAGTGAAACTTCGTTTTGAGCCTGTTACCTTATCATGATGGTCAAGGAATAGTCGCTATATAGAGGATGGTAAAATGCACTAGACAGTCAAATGTTTATATGCTCTTTTGTGACTTTCATCGTAAGAAATGTTCACATTCACATGGAACAGTACAGTTTTCGTACAGTTCTGGCTTTTTCATTAGTCCATCCCCAGTTTATGTTTTATTAATTTTCTGGTTTCGGTGCGAATGTAATATGTAATCGTTTAATCGTTTAATGGATAACACTGTCAATCAGATCTCCGTAATACTGCAACTGACATTTATATCGACGGAAAAATGTATTGCTCTTACAATTGCTACACAGTCTATATATTGAGAACTGGACATGTATGCTCTAAATCTCTATATATAAAGTTTAATTCGACATCTGCTAAGAAAATAAAAGAATTATTTGTAGGTAATGCAGTTAGCTATTGATAGCTACCTCAGAATTGATAGTTTTTTCATTTCTTGCATATGAAAATTTCCAAGTAGTTTTCTCTTGTTTTGAATAACCGGGACACCATGAGACAAAAGTTCACGTTTCTAACTATGATCCAAGTTTGATTGATAATTTAATTTTGAGTGTTAATTTTTTCGTCTTCTTCTTTCATTCTTTTTTAACCATTTTATCCAGTTAAGATTAATATGCGAGCCTTTGAGACAGACAATGAAATCTTTACGATATAGTTGAAATAACGGTTAAATGCGCGTCACTAGCATTGAAAATGATCTGTTATACCGTTTAGTTAAGAAAATTGTATCATTAAGTTTGATATATTTAGCCATAAATCTAAATCTTTCATGCAGAAGAAATTGGCAAACATTTTCGATGAAAGCGTAAACTTGGGAAATTAGTGGAGTGCATGTCAGACAATAAAGCGTTTGTATTTAGTGCATAAAACAGGAAAGGAAATGGTTCAATGGCTCCATAAGTAACCTAGGCCCCTTGCGTTACTTTATTTGTTTGTCGTCTTGATCTTGTTTGATTTATAATCCACACAATACAATCTGTTCATCAAGCATTTGCTGTCCGCATGAAAAGTTGATTTGCCTAATGCTTTCTGATCGCAAACACTCAATATTTCTTTACGGTGCTGCGTCAACGAAAGACGGTTACTTGCCCTCGCTAAAAGTTTGATAAACTTAGCTTTTTAGTGAGTTATACAAAGGTTTTAAAACACCGATCTTTGATTAAACTCTAGATAATCACTATATGTGACCTGGTTAATAGTCTTGCTTTGTTGAATCTAGGGTTTTTAATGGAGTGGGATTCCATAATGTCCTTCACAGTACTGTAGCTCTGGCTTTACACAAATGTCTCATGAGTGGACTGAGACGAGAATTGTTTTAGTACTTATGGTATTTAGAATATTATAGCATTTTAATATATTAAAAGTAATTAAAGTTTGACGATATTTATGTAACGTTTTTGTATTTTCTATTAAAGGATAAAAACGTAAGAAGAAAAGCACACGAAGGCACAATAGTACGGCAATTAAAAATATCTTGTAATGTTCAATAATGTTACATTGAAATTGTACAATGATTATATAATTTTTCAAAATATGAACTGTTTTATGCGGTGGCTAAGGCTTTGGAAAGGTAACAAAGGTAGATTAGGTGTGAATAACTAAGCTTTGTTTATGGTTACTAAGGTCTGTTGTCTAATTTGCATTTTTATTCAAACATATCAGCACATAAAACAATGAAATAATCTTTACCTTGGAAAAGGTACTTGTAAGACTAGCTTAGGCATGTGCTGATGTGCCGTAAATATCAAAACAGTCAACGAGAGTAAAAAACGTGATAACATATAAAATATTTCAAAAGGTTTGTGAGATGTAGATATTATCAGAAGAACACCAAAAATACTCCATTGAATAACTCCCATCCTCGTTCAATACATCTTCAGTTGTGATTGATAATACTAATGCTTTCAATTTGCAATAATTTCACGAAGCTTTCGAATCAACAAGTACCTCAGCGGTTTAAAAAAATGTAGAGATGAAAGGCAACTACGAATGGCTAGAATGGCCGTCAAAATTTAGCAATATATAAATACAGCAATTCGTGGTGGTCGCTTAATAGCTGAACACAAACACACTATATTCATCAAACTATTTTAAAGTTTCAGAATGAAACCAGTTTCATAGAACATGTGGCTCTAGAAACCTTACAAACAAACGTTCAAGAGACCGATTTATACCAGATAAACGCAAACGCTCGTTATACTGAGAGAAAAAAAATTTGGTCCAATATAAGAAAGACAGAATAGAACTACAAGTTGGATTACCGACATGTTTTTACTCTAACAAAATATTGAGATGGTTAAATATTTTATTTTGTTTGTAGAGGGCTTCATGTCTTGCAAAGTTTTGTTCAACACGTAGCTGCATTTGATTTGATGTTGTCACACAACACACGCGCGCGCGCGCACGCACGCACGCATACACATATATATATATTCTTTCTCAAATTGGTAAGACCGTTGACCGTTAGAGCGTCATAGTCATACGAATGACATACAAATGTTACTTACAGCCGCCTATCTTGGTACTCAGCATTTAGAGGTCATTGTTAGGTTTGGTCGGCCTAGTGCCAGGATGACATGATTCTGCAGGTCTGCCGCATGATGTTAGACATCACTTTAAATTGTCAAATTGCAGATATCGTAGCCATATGATTGTTTAAGCTACGTTGAAACTCCATATCACAAAACTCACAAGAATAATGGTTTTCATCACAAATATGTTGCAGAATATACTGTTTGCATCAAGTGAATGTTGTAGGATACATTTCTCATTGCAATTATATTGCAGGACATTTTCAAAACTGCAAACAAAAGCATTAGCCATCACATAAAGACCTTAATTCGAGCACAAATCAATATATGTTCACATTTAAAGCTACGGCAAAATCTTTAACAATTAATACATAATCCATATAGCTTTATAGATTTCAAATATCATTGGATCTGCAATTCATAAATCTGATATGAACCTATTATATATTATTGAGTTACATATGTCTTTTTTACAATAATGGTCATACTATTTGAGTTTATGTATTTCGGAGAATTTATTCTCTCCTTTCTATTTTATTCTTGACAATTAAAAACGTTCGTGCAAACGAAAATTTAAAAAATATGACAAGCAAGTGTTAAGATATATAAAATAATAGTTAGAAATAAGATCTAACTCACAAAATAATAAAATAAAGAGATTTGGATATAACATATTCTGTCAATTAACCTGTTACCATTCAGTGCTTAATCCTCTGACATGATAGATAGATAGAAGATAGATGAATAGTCTAAATTAAAAACGAAATCTTACTACATTAATTACCAACAATGTAACTCGTACAAAAATAGTCAAGACACACCTAAATTATTAACTATATGATCTAACTTCTCTGAATATTCTCCAGAAGTTGTTTTAAGTTTCAAAACTTTCACGCGTGTACACAATGATTGTAGACACTAGTTAAGGATAATAACGCAAGATGACACCATTTTATAAGTTGCCTTATGTATGGGGAAAGTGTCATGTCGTCATATTCCTTCATACAACTTTATGAAACCTCCAACGCTGAATATACTTCTTAAATTGACAATATAAGACAATGAAATGATTGAATTAATGCGTGGTACATACATTCATTGCAAAGAGAGATTCGTTTTATAAAGGTATAATTATTTGTGAAAAAGTATGCAGGATCATTCTAAAGTTAATCTCTGAACAACACTCTGTCAATATTCACTGTGTATTCGGGTCTATTAAGATTGGCGTGCATTCAAATTTTGACATACGTGAAGTCAAAAGAATACCATAGTCAAGCCGAGTCTTAGTGTGGAAGAATACAAATTGTGCTGTGTAACGAAACTAAAAACAACTAGATCATTCGACGGTCCTAAGAATAACGTCAAAACAAGGAAACAAAGCCACGATGCAAAGATGCTTTTCAAGGTAATACTTAAAACAGTGGAATGTACGCTTTGTTGAAGGCAAGGAGTTAAATTAGTGTCGAGTAATTGCGCACACACTTTAAAATCAAATGTTTCGTTTAAATTTCGTACCTTAAATAAACGTTTAATCATTGAATCATCTCTGAAATATAATTTGAAAGATTCTTTGACGCTATGCTTACACCATGCTAGCAAAGAAAATGTTAAAAAACATATTTTGTTGTAGAATTTGTTTCCCAAAATTATGCGTTTCTTTATCAGATCAGTATGTAATTAAATGAGGGGATTATCATCAACCAAGTAATTTATATTATAACATGTAATTTACATTATAACAAGTAATATACATTATAACAAGTAATATACATTATAACATGCAATTCACGTTATAACAAGTAATTTACCTTATAACAAGTAATATACATTATAGCATGTAATTTGCATTATAACAAGTAATTTACATTAATAACAAGTAATATACATTATAACATGTAATTTACATTTTAACATGTAATATACATTATAGCATGTAATTTACGTTATAACAAGTAATTTACATTATAACATGTAATTTACATTATAACAAGTAATTTACATTATAACATGTTGGACCATCTGTACAACAGTTAAATCCTATCAAATTAAATAAATGTATTGTTTTAGTAACAAACTCAGAAATGACATCTTTGACCATATGCTATGCATAGTCCCTTGAGTCTCCAAACGCCGCAATTACATCCATGCGAGAACCAACGTAAATGTTCTGCTCTTAGTTTCATTCATCAATGCATAACCGCAACGCAACCGACATGACAAAAATCAAAATATCGAAATGAATTTGACAAGCAATTCCTCGCATAAAGAGTCCGACCCAGTGGAGATGTTGCATAATAAATACGCTATCAGATCTTGATGAATGAAGTTATCTGTATATAACAAAAAACAACAACAACATAGCAACCTGCGACCCCATTTCAGGGGCTATTTTACATTTATTTAGACTCGACTTATCAGAGTGTACTAACGACGGTTTGATGATTACCACTACGAATAAGTAGCATTGTAATTGGCACAGGTCCCTCAAGAATATCAAGAACACGATGTTAATATTAAAGATAATTTGTTTTTTTTTTTAAAATTTGCCACGACCATGGCAAGGACGAAATACAACTGAAACGAGGGTGACATTTGCAAAACAAATAAATTCGGAAGCTTATAAATAGTTCTAATTCACTTAGCATATGAAAAGTTCTATCACTGAAAACAGTCCATTAAATTTCTGCATTAGCTATTAATCCATTAGCTTAACTGTTGCCTTAAGTAATTAGCATGTTGAGTCATTTTGGAGACAAGAAAATCGATTACCTATAGAAATGGAAATAATTTACCATTGTTGAGATCTCTGTCCTCTATGTTACCATGGACAGGTTTGTTTGGAGTGTGGTAGAAATAACATTACGACTACTAGGAATCGTGGTCTTTTTTCAAGATGAAGGAGTCGCGTAGTAAAGTACATCAAGAGACGCATAGGAATATTTATACAAGCTATGTATTTTAAAAGGCAAATGGCAGTATATATTTTTTAAAGAGCAAACATCCTTGCACTAGTTTTACACACATTGGCAACACCTGAGAAATGGGAATGAACAAGGTTAAAGGAGTCGGATAGGATTAGCTTCTAATTGAAACCTGTCACGATAACTGATAGGACATTTGAATGAAAGGCCTTTTATTTTATTATCGTAGTGCAGTATCTTCAATAATACAGATAATCTAGCATATTATCTACGATATAGCGCACAAAATTCACCTCTCCTATTTCTTTATAAGCGTTGTTGTAAAGTCAGCAATAAATATTCCCCGTGGGACACGAAATTTATTTTGTACTAGATGAATCTCTGTGTCCATTTGCAAAGTAAAGTGAAAGTACCTCAATGTATTATTTGTCGGCTCCATTAGAGACTTTGTCGGCTTCTATACAAAATAGCTACATATACTACCGAGTTGAACCACATGAGTTCAGTAAGCAACGGACATGCCAAAAAGACATTCTTTATTGCAGTAAACTACTGACTTACTTCCAACTCCAACGACCAAACATCATATTCTAACTTTCCCTCTGGTCGGAAAATGTAATAAATGTGAATTCTCGGTGACGAATACAAAAAGCGATTGAATTTGTTAGAACAATTATAAGTCAAGTTTAAATGTGGTAAATTTCCTTATCTTATGAAACTATTTCACTTAAGCGAATTAGTGGTATTTAATACTCTAACACAAAAAACAACATTGTGACTGAATGAACCTTTCGATGAACTGTGATACTTTCATATCATTCATACATTTTACCTTTCCAAAATGGCGTCATATAAGACAAGCCAGAATTTCAAACATTTGTCTAAAATAACGCTTTTCTTAGAACTATCTAGATTTTAATACTACTATATCGGTGGCCCTTGATAATACAAAGAAGAAAAATGAAAACAGAAAACCGTTAGTAAACATAGATGAAATAAAATCAATACTCATTTGTATAATTACGACATATTGTTTGAACATTCGGGCTAATTACATTTTTACACTATAAGCTGGAAAACATCTGGTAATAACCCAAAAATATTGCACATCAGTTGGCACCAAGACACTATAGACTGTATCGAATGTACAATAGCAGTAATACTAAATTGATGCTAATGCGCCAATAATCACAGCTAACTTTAATCAGACTAGACAAGACAAGACACTATTTATTACACTCATGTTACAATACGCAACATATGCGGAAACTATTACTATCTCATTGTACATGCGAATACATCAGCCATTAATTTATATTATGATATATCTGACCTCTGTCTCCCAGTCTACCAATAAGTTGACCTGAGAAAATTAATCCTAAAGCGCATGCATCGACCTACCTAAACATATATCTATACAGCGAGTGAGCGATTGAACTATTATTTTATCAATTTGGAAAACATTGGTAATCTTGAAAACAACAGCTATAAAATATTAGCACTGAAACAATGGACACATTAGTAATTTAAGAACATAAGGTTATTAACAGTTCTTTTTTTTTTACTTACCGAAGGTAATACCAATCACATTGCGCTTAAAATAATTGTAACAATAGTTTTGACAAAAACTACATAACTTACTATCAAGTATTTCTTTCCAATCAAATAAATTTCAGGATCAATTTAAACTGACATCTTGATCCTTTTTTTTGCGTTCAACAAGGTGACACTTTTTAATATGTCTAATAACATATCCAAAATAACATATTCAATGTCTTTAGAATAACGGTTTGATTACTAAACTAGAAAAACGTAACCTGTTGTCTTGTTTAATGATTATATTTGTAATAAGACGAAATAGCTATCGTTGCTAGCAGCTTTTGAAAATAATTACAACCATCAGCTAGTATGCACCAAGAATAAGCTATGGGCCATTTCTGTCTTTAGGATATATACACTGGTTATATACACTTGTTGAAAAACTTAAATCATTAACGACATGGTGTCCGCGTGTTTGATAGGCGTCACATTATTATTACAGGTTCAAAGTCAAATTCTTTATTTCGAAAGCACAATGTGTTAAGGTCGTCGGTTAGACAGAATCTAACACATCGTTGAATTTTGAAGTAAACGTTTATCCTCAAAGACAGACCTATTAGCCTTTCATACTGCTTTAATATAGTGTATACTCGATGATTTTAAAAGATTCATATATTGTTTTAAAACAATGGGATTCCCCTTAATGTATGTTTCTGTCATAGCACATAGAGAGGTAGACTCTCAAACAACAAAATGTATCCTTTAATCAATTAACTTTCATTGAATTTATTCTTCTTTATTTGATGTACAGAAAATAAAATCTCATCATAGTTTTTTAAAATAATTATTGTTGGTGTTGCCTTTTTGCTGTTGTTGTAAAAGCGCCAATTATCAAACAAATAGCTAACAAAATTGCCCTTTAAGTTGGCAATCCAATTCTATCGCTTTGATTTTTCTTTTAGGTAGCTTAAGTCTTAAATTAAGAGTAGAAATTTTAAAAGTAGGATGCGTTTTTTTGGGGTCAGTCAATATTGTATGTAAAATATATGATTTTAAAAATGAGGAATTTAATGGTAGGACAAGGATAATGGAGAGAATAAAGATAGGAAGCAACATATATTTAGTTACCAATGACATTTTAAAAAGTCATACAAACAAAAAAGAAACAACATACAGAAAATATACACTATGGAATCGCACGACACGGTCACACTATGTACGCAAATGTTGACTAGGATGTGATGATGAATTTGAATTATAGTGCTGTGTCGCCCACTAGAGGCATGTAGCACTGTTTTAAGTTTCCAGCAAAGCTGGATATTTAATTACTCCTAGGGGTGAGAAATGGTGCAGCTTCCCCAAGGCATTTATGTGCTCAAGGAGTACTATTTAATTTGGTCGTCAGGTCGGGGTTGCTATTAAGTAACCATCGACCTGAATGGAGGACCCTGGGTGAGTGGGAATAGACCCAACACACACTCAACCCTAACAGCCAATTATGTGTGTTAATGGTGTGCAATGGCACAAATGGAGGTATTGGAAATTAGTTTCACATCTCCGCCATTTTGGAGCTATCCGAGTTGTGTCAAAAAAAGAGAGGTACCATTACGTCCAAGGATGTCGTACTAGGACGTAACTAATTCCGAAGAGAGTTCATAATTATAAATGAAGTCGGAGAATAGTTAAAACAGCCAAAGACATTTAAAAAGGGTTGCTAGTACCATCATCAGTTCTCAGATGATATAACCAAATAGTTTACAGAGGAATACATAGTTTCTAAATACTTTTTAGGCGACGAGTAGGATTGCAAAACCAGTAGTTTAAGAAGTATGTAAGTATAGTTGTTCTTTATATCATTGACATAAGATAAATGTTCTTAATAGAAATTCATACTATAACGAATAATTGAACAGCCATTGTGGAATGACTGTATGGACAAAAGCTAAAAGTGACAAAAATACTATTAAACAAATTCAGTACATACCAATCATCTATCCATATTTTCTTTTTAAGCCGATTGGTGATCTAAAGAGGTGATTTGAAGCTGAATAGGTGATTGTGAATCATTATCTATCTCTCTCTCTCTCTCTCTCTCTCTCTCTCTCTCTCTCTCTCTCTCTCTCTCTCTCTCTCTTCTCTCTCTCTCTCTCTCTCTCTCTCTCTCTCTCTCTCTCTCTCTCTATATATATATATATATATATATATATATATATATATATATATATATATATATATATATATAATATATATATATATATATATATATATATATATATATATATATATAAAATATATATATATATATATATATATATATATATATATATATATATATATATATATATATATATATATATATATATATATATATATGTTTTAAAAGTTGGCAATTTTAAGAAAACTACCATGCACGCCAATATGTGTACTTTTCAATTCAATCCGATATAATGGTTAACATTATTAACACTTGTGTTCCAGAGTTATGTGTGATGTTGTTGTCTGTCAAAGGAATTCTAAGTGGATACTTGCAAAATTGGTTCATTTATTAGAAACTCTGTTATAACTGCTTTTAGCAGACTATATATATATATATATATATATATATATATATATATATATATATATATATATATATATATATATTCACAAAGTTCATAAACATCTTTATATCAGATAATTGTTCATTGTCGTTGTACGTCTCTCTACGTTAGAGAGACTTAACTTCTTCTAGGAAGAATGTCATAAAATGTGCTAATTACACATTCTTTCCAAGGCGTCCCAAGTTTCTTTTTCATGTCACGGTTTTAATTATACTTCAATTGTTACGTACCTTGCGTTTCTGTATTATTTATGTATTTGTTTCCTGATTGAAAATTTTAACTCGACGCAACTATTCTACATATTAATGCCTAGGAATAAACTCGTCCTGGATAATTGTTGTGAAATCGATTTCATCCTTTTGCATCGTGGATACTGTTTAAATTATAATGGTCACATGACTATTTGGTCATAGAGAATATTGTAACATTTTCTGTAAATGAATTGTAAGATGCAAGCATGGTCCAATAATGTGGGTCTCCAATACGTGAATTTTTGTTTTACTATTCAAAGATATTTTACGACTCTGTGTTGAATACTTTGTTCAGAATAAGCTTTACATTTTGAAAAAGATCCTTAAAGCATATAGTATAAATATATTTTGTTTAAGCTTGTATAAAGTCTTTTATGTAATGTAATTCTAGCATTATGTAATATTTCAGAACCATCCGATCCCTTTTTTAAACACAAATAACTGGATTTTGGACGCTTTCTAAGTTGTCTGCACGTGCAACTAATTTGACTTTTAGGAGGTAACCAATAAGGGTTATATGTTAACTTAGATTTCATTTTCATTTTTATTTTCTTGTTCACCTTCATTTTGATTTACAAGTTCACTTGGAAAGTAACTTAATTTTAATCTTTTTCGTAACAAATGAAAATTTTGCGTTAAATTTCAATGTTATTTTGAAGAAATATAAATTACAAAATGCATTCTGAAGTTTCTGTAGCAAATTAAACGTGAAAGGTTCAATCATTCAAGATTGCTAGCTTATGTTATGAAATTCGTGTCTAGTTTATTTATCACGTCGACAATATTGCACGGTAGGCAAATACTCATAAAACAGAGAGCTCTGTATCCTAAAATTGTTTTTAAGAAACAAATACAACTTTCATGCTTTGTATGTCTTCTGGCTTTTGTGCTCTAGAACTCTCCACGATAATGTCTTAAGTTGTTTCATAACTGCTATAGCATTCGTCATATCATTTCCTTTTAAAGAATACACGCCTTTTACAGTTCATGAAGATTTTGTTTTTTAAAACGTATGTCATTTGCTAGTAATTTAGAAACATTCTTCCTTGTAAAATCTACCCTCCTCCATATGCATTTCCTTTAAGTCTCCTAATTTGTAAATGCCTGTATTACCAAATATTATTTGCTTGGTATAAGATATTTCTACAGACAAATATGTAAATATCCCTTTAAAAAATATTTTACATTTCTATCACCTTTCAGGTTTGGCTATTTTAAATGTAAGCTCTTCAGATATATCAGTCTTTAGGTCTCCGAATTGTTTGAGCCATTGAATCAATCTATTTAACTCTCTACTTACTTTCATGCCTATTGGTATGTGATAATCATAAACAGTCAACGTGAAACATTTCCACATTGTAACATGTAAGATAATGTTAACCGTTTCACTTCAGATGAATTTGTTTTTCTGAGTAAGTTTTAAAGTTTATTTTAATAGTAAAAAATTATAACTACTTTGTCTCAACAAAGTGTGTCTTTCCAGTTTTTGGCTCTATGAAGATTGCTCTGAACGCGTCGTGTACGTGGTACGTTAAGTTTTCTCAGCCCAGGAATATTTTGAGAAACATATATCTCTGTACACATTTATTTCTATCCATCGCTGAATTTGTATTTGCAAGCCTGTCAACAATATATACCTGTCATTCGTCATCGCAGTAAATAATAATTGTTTTTGTGTAGATTACTATTATTGAAATTCATGGAACTTTATTTTATTTATTTTCCGTTAAATTTGTACACACACTTATACAGTTATATTAATAAAAAGATAAAGACATGCATTGATTTTTTTTAATATTAGTCTTTGTGCGTCATCTTCCATGTTATACAGACATTTCAGACAATACTTTCTCCGAAAAATTATTTTTTAAGTGTTATCAACCAACCGTTGGTACGTCGATCTACAACATATATTTGTTTCTACCCCATGTTTGAATCATTTCGGTTACGTCAAACTTCCATTGATTAAAACAGCACTGGTTTAACTAGAGCTGTGTTGCTATAATTATGTTTCTGATTTTATCGAATCACTATAGATCGACATTGTCAAATGTGACTAGATGTGTACTGTAAATAGAGCCGAATACAAATGTGTTGACTTACCCACATCAAATACATCATGCATTCGCTTCTCGTCCTTCGCCATTTAACAACCTTACTTACAAAGCGCATGCTACATTTCCCAATACCATCATCATTATTTGTAATTTGTAAATTTGAACTTAGAGCATCGAATGATGTCCTTGGCATATTTCGAATGAAGATATTAAGTACATTCAATTACCTAAATGATGTTCTTCAACACAAGTAGATTTCGCAACACTTGATTATATTCCAAACCTTTCAGCAAAAAAGCATTCAATCAAATCCCTAGTTACCAAAATGTTTTTATTTTAAACTCAGAAGTGTTTTTATTAATTCCCTAAAAGTTGTTGAATTCAAAACTATGCAGCTTTGTACCATATTAAACATGCAAACATAGTCGATTATGTCCTAAATAGTTTGCCTAGTCGAAAGGTTTATTATATAATTTGTCAATTAATACGCTCGAATTGTGCTGGTCCATGAATTTTGCAATTTAGATTTCTGGTCTTGTCGTACCCTTATATGACTTATGCCAACATAAAAGATGTTAAAACTTAACATTTGTTTGTTGAAAAATGTTATCATCTCGCTATACGCATTGATTACCTATACATTTGTTCACATATAGTGGTCGGCTATCTAGCTATAGGCAAAATATCCTTAGAGGTTAAAAGGATTGGGGCAGGATGGTAAGTACCCACCTGTCCCCATGCGATGTCGCCCATGATAAACAGTATTGGACAACAATATCTTTAATCGATTTCTTAAGAAGAAGACAAAGTATTAAGAATATCATTTCTGCTACGAATATTCTGACTTAGAATCCATTTAAGACTGCATATCAAACATAAACTGTGTGACACTATACGATAAACACACGACGTTTTGAACAATATTCGTGTAATCTTAAATACAATCTCAAGACATACAGCTTGCACAATCCGTGGCTCCGTGATCCGCTAACAATGAACATTGCCCAAGTTCTTCCTGAATTCTGAGTTAATTTGGATGTTTCCTCCAGAAATAAAGTATTGACTACTAACTATTATATCATGTGGGATAGACGTTTAAATTTATGGACCTGAATTTGTTTGTGGTATTCTTTTCTTTGTTTCTTTATATTTCCCTGACATATATACCCCTTTTAGTTAGAGAAGAGAAAATCAAGGCTACACTCGGTTTAGTAGCTTCTTGTCCTGATATTTCCTCATTTTTCATGAATATGCACCAGTATGTTCATCCGACTACTACAAATGGCAGCACATATTCTCAACATTTTGACCAGACATGGCTTTGAACGTTGTTTGAATGAGTTAATCAAAACTTTCTTTATCAAACAATTCTCGGAAGAAAAACGATCACTTTGGTTTCTAGACACTGTTGCATTGAGTTGTTGAAGACATATTTATTGTTGATACAGACTTATGATAAAAGAGGAAATATTAGGTCACGCAGATAAACAAAAACGTAGCGGATTGTCTCCCGTGTTTATCAGATGGGTGCATGTCAGAAAAATGGTTTACATGAAACTTCAATGACCTTATTTTTCATAAACGTAAGCACTCCTACAAATTTATCCCCTATAGATTATCGACGTTAACCGATTAATTGGTGAAGTTATTAATTTTATATTGACAATGTGTAAATCAAAACTCAAAATCTTTCAAACGCGCTATTCCATTAAAACTTATTTGCGTCCTTTTGTTTTAAAGTCTCAAACATACATTTAGCTAGTGTTGGCCACGTTCGTATATTCCCTTATATAGTTTTATTAGGAGGCAGCAGTCAAGAAAACAAAACTTACAAGAGTTGAATACGCATTTCGTAGGAGAAGTTCCGCAACCATGATAAAGATGGAAAAAAACCTCGCTAATTTACACTCATGCAACATATTACAAAGAAAACCAAATTTTTCCCCAATATTCTTAATTATTTCAAATAGAAAGTTCGTTGTATCTAGGATCAAATTGTTTATTAATGCGTTGCACACCGCTAGTGATCGTGGCTAATTGGATTTTAAAGACCAGGTTTAAATGAGAGGAAAAAATCTCTCTATGGTTTATAATTGTGTTTCTGCAACGTTTTCTTTGAAAGCAGATATTTTAATACATCACAAGGCACCTTAAATTAGCAGGTACATGTGGCCTCCATAATTTATCTTTACCATCACTAACCAGTAGAGATTAATTGAGGTTTTAACATTCTTAGCTAATTAAGGATGATGCTGAGATAATATGAAGAAAATAATTAGAAGTGTGCTTAAAAAATGACAGTATTCATAGGATAATTAATATTTCCATGTATATAATTTTTAATGCCATCAATCATATTAATGGTAAGCAAGAGGACCTAGATATTATGGCTTTCACGAAGCTTGAAAACAAAACAAAATATAGAGAAGCGAAAAGATAAAGAGCAATATAAAATTGTCTTTTAACTGAAATCTAATTAATGTTGTATTTTCCAATCCTTGATAAATACTCGTCACATCATCGCAAGCCATGTCAGTAAATACATATTCATTACTGTAGTACTTCCTCGTTATGTAGATGTTGTAAGTTATGAACTGAGAACTACGTCACACTTTAGTATTCGTGAAAATGCAAATAGTTAGATACCTCCATCTTAGTCAAATATTACCCATTATGCACATACCATATTCAACATTAGACATGTAATTAATATTGATTTACATTATTAGGACCAAGTACAAAGGAGATATAGTACCATAAAGACGGTTATTGCTCGTTGGTCTGTAGCTTATGTTAGCCGAGGAACTTAGGCTTAATGACACGTATACCTAGATATTCGATATATAATTAGGTATTGGAGATGGATGAATTACGCCTTTTCTCTACGATAATTAGACATTGATCAGACATAGCCGATACTGAAGATTAAAATTGCTTCTTTACTAAGTCGGGAAATATTTAAAGACGACGTTAGCTGCAATTAATTGTAATATTCAGTTGGGCGTTACAGGTCATTGTTGAATTTTATCTTTATGATTGGTAAATTTGGAATTGAGACGAAAGATGATATCATCCGTTTCTTAAATCAAGACTATGGTTACGTGTTTAGGCTCTACTAAACGGTAACCATGAAAAAGTCAAAATGACAAGCTTAATACAGTTTAACAAATATTTATTTTCCTGGAAAAGTATTGAAACACTCGAAAAGAACTTACATTGTTTAGAGTCAAATCCAAACGTAATCCAAGAATAATCCCCGAATTAAATTACAAAAGTCCTTGTAATGAAATGTTCTAATAGATTTAAGCTCCAGATCTTTTTCGAAAATCATAGATAGTGGACGATTCCGTATGTTGTATTCTGTACTGTTTATCTATAGTACCTTCTATAATCACAAAATTTAACACTCCGATATTGGAAATAGGAAGGAATAAACGTTTGATAAATTGTATTTGTTCATGGATTTTGTATGAGCACATCACATATTTCCAGAGACGCGAATTAATCTTTCAAAATTCAACTTATCTGCGAAATTGAGAAAGAGGAGGTCAGATGATCATGTTTTTATCACGTACTCCTAGCATGAGCCTGACCGAGAACCATCATTTTAATTTTCGAAAACAAACGTTTCTACTTTTTAAATCACTAGTCCGATCTAGACCTTGACAACAACCAATCATTTTAAAATTAAAATAAACATGTTTGCCACTTACCCTGAATCAAGGTCAGGATATAGGTAAACATTATTTGTTTGCCAAAGAATAATTCAGTTCAACAGATTTTATGCAAAAACATAATCTCCAGTGAAGTACTCTACATTACAATAGCATGTCTGGGAGGCTGTTCAACCTGGCACGATTGCGCTTGAAGACGAAAGTGAGGGCTGTGCTCATCAAGGAGATGCTTTTTGCAGATGACGCGGCTCTTGTGGCTCACACTGAGGAAGCCCTACAGAGACTAGGAGACCGTTTTGCTGATGCCTGCATGCAGTTTGGACTCACCATCGGCCTGGAAAAGACAAAGGTCAGCGTGCAAGATACCACCATTTCTCCTACCATCAAAATCAACGGTGTCACCTTGGAAGCAGTCAACAACTTTACCTACCTGGGGTCAACCATCAGCAACACTCTCTCGCTTGATAAGGAGCTGGACAGAAGGCTTGGAAAATCAAAAGCCATCATGTCACGACTGACGAAGAGGGTGTGGGAAAACAACGGGCTGACAGAGCAAACCAAATTCAAAGTTTACCAAGCCTGCATTCTCAGCACCCCTCTATATGGAAGTGAGAACTGGAGTACCTACATGAGGCAAGAGCGCCGGCTCAACTCCTTCCATATACGGTGCCTTAAACGCATATTGAAAATCAGCTGGCAAGACCGTGTCCCACACAGCGAAATTCTGCAGCGTGCAAATACCCACAGCATGTTCTCCCTGCTGAGCAAAACGTCGCCTTCGATGGCTGGGACACGTCCGACGCATGGAGGATGGGATGCTGCCAAAGGACATCCTATATGGACAGCTGGCCACTGGCACTAGAAGAGTCGGCCGCCCCTCACTCCGTTTCAAGGATCCGTGCAAGAGGGACCTGAAGGCATGTGACATCGCACCTGATGGCTGGGAAATGATGGCCGAGGACTGAGGCACCTGGAGAGTGACAGTAAGTAAGGGTATATCAGTCGCTGATACGAGGAGAGGACAGTTGGCGGCATAGAAACGTGTACGAAGCGCATAGGCCTGCACAGGCACAACAGACGATACCTACAACCCAGAGACAGACGACGACACCCCAACGGCGCTATCCGCATGGTCTCCCGAGACTAAGGCGCCAATGATGATGACAATAGCATGTAATGGAAAAAAAGAAGAATTTAAACCGACAAACCATATATATATATATATATATATATATATATATATATATATATATATATATATATATATATATATATATATATATATATACATACATACATACATACATACATACATACATACATACATACATACATACATACCACTAGTATTAACACTATAAATGAGTCCAATGGTCCGCATTGCTGCACACTAATGGACGTCGTAGATGGAATTAAACCAATAAATTCTTTTTTCGAATTGTCCTCAATTTGGTTATTACGCTAATGTAAAACTGAAGCGAAAATATTATCAAGATAAAGTAAGTCGATGCTGCAAAGAAACCCAGAAGGGGTTTGAGTTACATGCATATGAAGCACATTCATGGTTTTGAAGGTGGTTCTGAATACCTGATGTAAAACGTTGCACTCAGACTATGTACATTCTTGATTTTACAAGGTTGTTCTGAATACTTGATCTGTAAAGTTAAATGCATAACATGCACATACTTGGTTTTGAAAGGTGCTTTTGATTATTTAATCTCTAAAGGTACATGCATAACATGATTTGAAAGGTTGTTCTAACTGTTAGGATGGAATTTTTAGTAAAATTAATAAGATTGATATTTTCTTTGAATTGTATTAAAGTAATGTTTTATTTGTTTATATTCTAAAAGATATTAAAGATAATTTCATTTGTTTTTGTAACACAACTATATAGAGTGGAAATGGTTGCTGAGCATGTGAAAAAAGGCAATGTATATAGCCATAATGCATAAGAATAACTAAAAGCTTGCCAATGTATAAGCTGTGTGCAAGCATATAACGAAAAACATAATACATGAATTTTGCTTGCTCAGCTACAGTTCTAGGTTCCATCAGTAAAAATATGTTTCTGACCTAGTATTGGCATAGGTTCAATTCGGTTAATGAAGGTGGAGTAACCTTCCTCTAAGAAGCTTCTGGACGACACAAAAAACAAAATGGCTTCCAACTAACGAATATCCATATTTGGTCTGACGTCGTTAAAACAAATATAAATAACTACAGAATGGATTCTTATGACGCAAATAAGGTGGTTTTCACCTGCTGAAACTGGTTATTACCGGATTGAAGAGTTAGTATTTTTCTGTCTGATGCGTAGAGGGTATGACCTTGTCTAACCCTGAATCTGGCCGTGTGTGTATATATACAGATGCGCGAATCAGGTCAGATTAGTTCTACGTATCAGCAGAAAATTAACGTCTGACTCTTTATTCCAGCTTCGATTCCGTACCTGACCTAATTCCCTTGACATTTCATCATCGGGTGACATTCTTTATCTGGGAACTCATCCTTTTTCTTCTTTCTATCCTCCTGAGTTTCCAGCCTGTGTTTATGAGACTGATCTATAGAACGTTCCAGCTAAACATCTAAGAAAAGTCTCATAAAAGTTGGTGGAGAAGCATACAAGTTGGTGGAGTTATGAATAAAGGTGTCACCCCACACAACTATAATCTGCGTAACAGACTCATTACAGAACTACTTCGACCTTCCGACTTCACTCCGCCCAGCCTTACTTCGACTCCCAGAGCAACAGCGCCACCACATTCTGAAGAACCTTCGACATTTCCAACAACCTCCCTGCTATTGAACACAACAGCTTCAACATATACTTCACCAGTAATGATCTACCCTCCTTTGTCTATTCTACAGACGACCCTGACCAACGCTACCAGTATTCTTACCAATCCTAGTCCAGCACCAGTGATTTTACCTCCTCTTGACCTCGACTCAACAGATCCAAAGCCCAGTCTACCAGTAGTGACCCCACGCAAGCCTGATTTTGACTTCACCTCAACATCTGAACCTGTGACCCTAAACAGTACTTTTCAACCAAACTCTGTGCCTGAACTTACAAAAACATTCCCTGTGCTAGATTATGAACATTTTTCCAGGACTTTTATTCATTCTGGAGACAACAGACCCACACAAACAGGTATGTCTTCAGCTATTAGATTGATAAATTAGATGTTTTTTAATGGTGATCAATCTCAGAATCCTGTTAAATGGTTAGAACATTTTGTACAATGGGCTAGGTTTTATGAATTGTTAGATGATAAGATTTTGAATGCTTTTCCTTTTTATCTTCATAGACATGCCAAAATTTGGTACGATACATTGTCAGTTTTATTAGTAGTGGCATTGAATGGATTGAAACCATCAGTAAAACGAAAAGCTATGAACAAAAATCCAACTAGCATGTCATATTTACGACAAGCTGCAATTTTAGCAGAAAAATCAATTGCAACTGCTAATAAATCAGATCTGTCAGCCCTTAACACACTTATTGACGAAGTTAAACAGCTAAAAGATGAGGTTAAAGTTGCTAATTCTAAACAAAGTGAGTTCATTAACACATACTCGCAACCACCTGTCAGTTCAAATTACACTAGGCACACATTTCGCACTCAAAGACCCCAAGCGCGAGGTTCAGACTATACACAACAAAACAGACCTATTCCAAATTATGCTAGCAATAACTTACCACGGCAAGGTATGCGTTACCACCAACAACCACACAATCGCTCTCCAAACTCTTGTTTTTATTGTCTCGGTTCCTGTTTTTCGAAGTCCGTTTGTCCAGCTCGAAACGCCCAGTGTCACCTTTGTCACAAGACAGGTCATTTTTCACGTGCATGCATGTCCACTCGTAAACAATAGAAACGCGCACCTCACGGTAGGACACGAACCTGTCGTGAGCTTGACCAAGAACCACAAATCACATTAATTACACCTATTCACAAAAATCTTGTTCCTCTTTATGTTAAAAACAAAATCACGAATGCATTAGCGGACACAGGCGCGTCCATTTCGGCCATCAACTTAAAATTTCTTTCTCGCGCAGGATTCAATTCACGTCAAATTCAACCTTCAAATATAACTAATATTATCGCCGCAGGCGGGGAAAAACACTCAATTTTTGGAATTATCCCACTTAATTTGAAAATAGGAGGTGTAAGCTTTTCTCATACATTCTATATTATCCCTGCTTTGCATCATTCAACCATTCTAGGTGTAGATTTCCTAACTAAATACAAAGCAGTAGTGAATCTAGATACACAAACGCTCTCTTTGCTAGACGATACGGTAATTATCAATCTGATACGTACTGAGTCAGGATTAGCACGTGTAAACAAAAGTACAACGGTTCCACCAAACTCAAGTTGTTCTATTTCTGTTAGTATCAGTAAAATAAAAAAGGGAACGCCTGTTTTACTAGAACCATCTCATAATATGTCACACTCCATATTTTTGACATCTAGAACAATTGTAACGGTTTCGAAAAATAACCTTGTTCAGATCTTGAATCCTACTCCGAAACATATACACATACATGCAAATACCGTACTAGCTTATGTAGACGTACTACACCCACAAACCATGTTTACTGTTAGTGAGGACACTTATGACAAGAATATCACACCTGATACACCTGACATCGTGGACATACAAACTAGTAAATCACAAGAACCAATTAATTCTGATTTACACTCTTCAGATTTGTCAGAAAATCAAAAACAAGAACTTCAATTATTTTTGAATAAACATAGGGATGTGTTTGCCTTGAACGTAGAAGAATTAGGAAGTACTACGGTATTTACTCATCGAATAGAGACAGGTGATTCCATGCCAATTCGTTGTCAACCTTATCGTGCGTCTCCGCACATCAATAAAGAAATTGATAGACAGGTAGATGTATTATTAGAACACCAACTAATCGAACCCAGTTCTTCAAGTTATGCATCTCCAGTTGTTTTAGTCAAAAAGAAAAATGGGGAATATCGTTTTACTATTGACTACAGGAAACTTAATCAGGTGACACAACCAATGACATTCCCTCTTCCAAGATTAGAAGATGTAATTGATGCAGTTGGACAAACTAAACCATGTCTTTTCAGTACATTAGATTTAAATTCAGCATTTTGGCAAATTAAAATGGACCCAGCGACAAAACATAAGAACTCTTTCATAATATCACGTGGTCTTTACCAATGGAATGTAATGCCGTATGGACTCAGGAATGCGCCCGCCACATATTGTATTCTTTAAGGTCATGTACTTAGAGGTATACCCAGGTCAACATGTCTTGCATACACAGATGACATTATTATTTTTTCCAATTCATTTGAAGAACACTTAGCACATCTTGAACGTATTTTTGATCGATTGCGTCAGGCAAACTTGACACTCAAACCATCAAAATGTGTATTCGCAGCATCTGAAGTTATTTATCTTGGTCATAAATTCTCCACAAAAGGAATCAAAGTAGATGAGTCCAAAATTGACACAGTTACACAGTTTCCTGTTCTAAAAACACAGAAAGATGTTAGGAGTTTTCTAGGGTTGTGCAATTATTACAGAAAATTTGTCCAGGGATATTCTACAATAGCAACACCTTTAAATAAATTATTGACAGACAAGTGTCAAAAAGCATTTGAAACTCTTAAGACAGCCGTGACCACAGCTTCTATCTTGGCTTATCCTGATTTTAATAAACCATTTAGACTCACATGTGATGCCAGTGGTACAGCTCTAGGTTATATCTTGTCTCAGATAGGGATAGACGACAAAGAACATGTTATTGCTTATGGTGGACGAGCATTAACAAATGCTGAAAGACAATGGTCAGTAACTGAACAGGAATGTTTGGTAGTTCTAGAAGGTATTAGAACATATCATGTTTACCTATCACATCAGAAATTTACTGTCATTACAGATCACAAGGTACTAGTATGGCTAATGACAGTTAAGCACACTTCGAATAGACTAATTCTTTGGTCACTTCGCTTACAAGAATACGATTTTGATATCGTATACACTCCAGGCCATAAAAACACAAACGCAGATGCACTCTCACGTCGAAACTACGACCAAACAGCTAAGACTGACAGCCAATTAGAGAAATCTCCAGCATACACTAACACTCAAGCTCAGTCAGAACCACCAGTACACTCCATTCAAGAAGAAATGACAGAAATTACATTCTTTTACGATAAGGCAGAAACTCCTAACCTATTTTCAGTACATACTAATGATAACATACCTAGCGGTAGTTCTGAAGAACTACCGGATCTCGCCCAATATCAGCGCGAGTGCCCTGATTTCAAGGACATGTATGTTTACTTAGAACAAGGAATATTACCAGAAAACACTCGTCGTGCAATAGCTATTCCATATGAAGCAAATCAATATGAACTAATCAATGGTGCCTTACATCATTTTTTTCAGCCTCGTACAAAACACAAAACTTCTTCAGATCAACTCATAAAACAAGTTGCTTTACCCACAAATTTGAGACTTGATGTCCTTCTATCTTATCACGATTCAAAAGCAGGTGGCTGTCATTTTGGTGTTCAAAGAACATATCAAGCTATCAAACAGAAATATTATTGGCCTAAAATGTATAAAAATGTGTATGATTACATTACATCATGCTCTAAATGTCAGCTTATTAAACGGGACACAAATGCACGAAAAGCCCCACTGCACCCATTGCCCCCAGAAGACGTATTCTCTAGGTGGCATATGGACATTTTGTGCATGCCAAAAAGTAAGGAAGGTTATCAATACATCTTATTGGTGACAGATAGTTTGTCACATTGGTGTGAAGCCTTTCCTTTACGTTCTCAAACAGCAACAGAAATCGTCAGTGTTTTGTACAATGAGATATTTACACGCTATGGTGCACCGCGAACACTTGTCAGTGATCGTGGACGAAATTTTATGTCTCAAATTGTACTCGCACTTTGTGAATTATTTCAAGTAACACGTCACCATACTAGTTCATACCACCCTCAAACTAATAGCCTCTGTGAGCACACCAATAGTACCATCAGTCAGGCATTGAGGGCTTACTGTAGTAAACACCAAGATGATTGGCCGTCCATATTACCCAGCGTAATGATGGCATTCTGAATGAGTCCAGCAGTTAATTCTACTGGATACTCACCTTATTACATAGTCTTTGGGAAAGAAATGACTTTACCCTTAGATGTGTCTCTTACGCCTAAAGAAACTGTACAAACACAAACACAAACACAACAGTACATAGATCAGTTGATTCAAAGATTGAAAATAGTTCAAGAAATAGCTAAAGCAAATACACGTGAAGCACAAAACACAAGCAAACAGAGGTTTGACCAGAAAGCAAAGGAACCGTCCTTTCGCGTTGGAGATTATGTACATTTACAAATCTTACATATACCTGTAGGGTTATCAAAAAAGCTTTACCCTCGTTGGGAAGGTCCCTATTACATCACCCAAGTAGGTCCGAATAGCACCTACAGATTACGTCATTGTTCAAACAATAAAGAAATGAAATCACTTGTACACGCAAACAGGCTTAAGCAATATAAAGATCCTAGGGATTATAGACCTCCGACACAGGACACAGTCAGTACACCTCTACAGTCGACTAAAACATCACATGATCAAGCAAGCGATGAGCACACACCAACCAACAATGGTACCGAATGTTAATTAGTTGATAAACTGTTGAAATCCAAATGGATTTCTGGGAAAAAGTATTATTTGGTTAAGTGGTCAGATGGATCCACGCCATCATGGCAACCAACTGAGAATGTTTCTCAAGCATTAAAGCAAGCATTTCACAGCAAACGCACACAATCAAACGCACGTCGCAAACGAGGAAGTCGAATATTTCGTCATTGAATTCAATACGAAATTTAGAAGAAAATTCTTCGCAACTGAGAGAGTTAATGCTAGTCCTTTCCGCCATTCCATCACTTCCTTGTGCCTTCTATCTTCTTTCTTCTTCTTTCGCCTGCAAAACACTCAAATTCTTTTATTATCTTTGAGGTATGAGTGCAATGTGGATTTGGGTCATAGGACTGCTTCTTCTGACTCTGAATCCAGGGTCTGCTGTAGATGTGCAAAGATTAAACTATGGAGTTATCTTCCAGTCTCTCTCACCAGTATATTGTTCAGCTGATAAATGGATACACACGTTTCAAATACAACTCCAAGAGAACATTTCTGTCGATCCTATAGAATATTGTCAAAAAGTGTAAAATGTACCTACAAAAATACACTACTTCAACAACTAAATGCAATAAGTCTTACAATGAATGCACTGTTTAACGAAACAATCTCATTAATTAATGAGTTAATACCAGAAGGTGTTTTTCCGTCTTCAAATTTGTCAAAAAGAGCAATTTTGCCCTTCGTTGGTGAAATAGGTAAAAGCCTATTCGGTTTAGCAACAACAGGAGATGTTGCCACATGAGCAAGTCACATAAATATGCTGACAAGACAGAATAATAAAATGCTCAGTGCTCTTGCCCGACATGGAGGTGATTTTCCCTCCTATATTTCACAAGTCGACAATCGTTTTAAAAATATATTATCTGCTATTGGTCAAAACTCGAAAACGCTTCAATTACTAGAACAAACAATGATTGAAAATGAAGAAAACATACGCCTACAATATCAGAAAACAGAAGAAGTAATTGCCTCACAAATGTTAGATTCCCAGCAAATTAGGCATGAATTAGAGAAATTACAGATAGCAACTGCAGAATTGGTAGCAGGAAAGTTGCCTCCGATACTGATTCCACCTCACGTTTTAGTAGACTCAATCAATCAAATCGAAACTATGATATCTACTGATTATCCAGGCTATTCAGTAACACCGAAAGATCCTCGCTATTATTATCAATATGGGTCATTTATGGCAACACGTAAAAACCGCGACCTATATATTGCTTTGCAAATTCCAATCTCATCTCGACGACGACCATTCGAAATGTATCGAATTCAATAATTTCCGGTCCCAATTAATACTTCATCTACACATGTTACGCAATTACTTGATTTACCAGACATAATGCTTGTATCTGATGACTACCAATTTTACACAACACTAGCATTATCGACCCTAAATCAATGCACTGGTAAGGACATTTTACATTGCAACATCCGCCCTACACTCAAACCATTGTCTAAACCTGAGTGTATCAATAGTCTATTCCAAGATGATAAGAATAATATCCATCAGACTTGTAACTTCCGTTTCATGACAAACCGAGTCGTGCCACATATTCTAGACATTTCCTCAAATCAAATATTAGTTTACCTTATGGACGAAATAATACTTGAATGTCAAAATCAACGTCGCATTGTTAAAGGTTGTCGTTTCTGTATTATGAGTATTCCTTGTCACTGTGCAGTTGTTACTACATCTATGACATATGACGGACATATCACTACTTGTTCTGACAATTCCACTGAAGTTACGCAACTTCACCCAATTAATCTAGCACTTTTACAACAAATTTTCAACTCCACACATTTAGCAGCCATTTTAGGTAACACATCCTTTGACAATCCTTTGACTATTTCTGTACCTGACTTTAAATTATATGAACATCAGATGTCTCAATTCCTTGCTACAGATAAGGAAATTGATTTAATTCTTAAAAAAGTAGCGGCACGTGCTAAAAGTGATCAAAGAATCTTTGCGTCCTTAGCGAAAACAATGTTGAGTGGTGAAATTTCAATTGATGATAATTCCTGATTTGATTCCAAATCTATTATGACTATAATTAGTTTATCTGTATCTATTTTGAATACATTGGCAATTGTTTGGCTCATATGGCGATTCAGAACATTGTCAACGGCACTCTTACTTGTTCATTCAACAAAAGCAGAATCTACAGTCCATTTCCAGTATACCATAGCACCGACAACCATTGTTCCTGATTGGTTTACTACTGTTTCTGATGTACTTACTTGGGATCATTTGAACTTTTCAGTTTCAATTATGACATTTGTAACTGCTCTCGTCCAAGTCTATAAATGGGTTACCCAGTCCAATGCGCGAACTAAGCTTCGTCTTGAAATTACTACAGGAGTTCAATGCGTACTTGTTGACATACTTCAACTTGGTCTGTGTCCTTCATATTGGAACATTACTGGACCTTTGATGATTGAAAACCTTCATGTAACTGGTTATCTACGACCTCAATTACAGGTCACATGGACAGGTTTTAAGCTTACTAAAGTAAACACTAACTTCGAACTAACTATACCAACCTCTTTCAGTATTGATCTTGTCTCTGCATTCAAATTGCGTTCAATTTTTCGCAAGCCTTTCTGTGCACACGTTTTTTGGACACACCATGATATTGCGTTTCCACTACGTCCTGACGGAAGTATTTCAGAATGTTCTCCTCGAACGTACCCTTCCGTGCCACCCTACTCGATACTACCGTAAATATACGCATATGAATATATGACCTCGCATTCTTAGGTCAAGCTGATAATAAGAAAAGGACAATCAAATAATAATGATCATATAATAATAAATTCGTCGTCTTCTTATTCTTATCAATTAGATTATACTAATATATATATATATATATATATATATATATATATATATATATATATATATATATATATATATATATATATATATATATACTTAGATAGAATAACAACACGTATAATTGTAAACTAACATATACGTATTAATTCCGCTCCTATTACTATTTTATTATAAGACTAAGAATTCATTGGAACATACTATTTATATATTTATTCTTTTTGTCTTTTCCAATGTAGCACAATAACATCGGAACAAGCAAGCGTCTGACATACATACACTAAAATCTAAATAACAAAACAACTTCAAAAGCAATATCTCCCTTTTATTAAATAAATAAATCTAGTTAACTAAATTTACAACAAAACAACTCAATACATATCAACCATGGCAGACTCTATTACATTCGATTTTGGTCAAAACAAAACCATTACCCTAAGAAACCCTGAACTTCAAAAAATAGTTGAAGCCTTGCCAATATTACAGAATCTTCACAAGTTGACCAAAACTCCCTTTGCCATGTACAAATTTGATATTTTGGTCGCTCGACATTTATTTTTGTCAATAACCAGGGGCACAGTACTATATAACAACCCAAATTCATTATTTCAAGCGGTTCGCATTGCAGCATACCTCTCAATACCTGAAGAAACGCTAGCTTGCCTGCTCTCCGGTATTGTGCCCTCTTCTGATATGATTCCACGTTATTTAGGTTTTATTCATAAATTTTTAATTGGAGGCTACCTTGGATTAGCTGAATTGTATATTCGTAATGCAAAGTTACCCCTTTCTTTGCTACAAAACCCACAAATTAGTTATCATAAATTCAAAAAACAATGTCGAGACGCACATAACCTTGAAGAGTATTTAGCCAAATGTGTACGACCAAGATGTGTGTGTGAACGGTGCACTCAGCACCGTGCAGACATCACTCAACAAACCCAAACCAGGTACATACCACGACTTGTCTATCCCGGAAGGATACGTTTCTTCCCCCAACAAACTGCCCTACCCAAATATTTAGCACTCAAACGTGAAAAAGCTAATGAAGCAAATAGAGCAGCACCACAACAATAAGCTTAAAATAATATTATTAAAAAAAACAACTTCATATAACAAAATGGACAACATATATTTAAGGACCTCTGTGACAACAATTGTCTGGAGCCCCCCTTTCTCGTCATGATGATAATCGTCTGATGAGCCTAGCCTAGTCTAGTTAGAGGTAGGTTTTGTAGTTTTGTAGCCTTGTGTGTTTAATATAATAATCTCATTTTAAAAAAAAAAATAATTACTATGTTGTTTCATAGTGTCTTATGAAGGTATTCTATGTTGTGAAGTTTGTTCCCATCGTATTTTTGGGGAATTTTATCACGAATTTTGCATTGTCTTTTTATTGTATTTTTGGGAATTTGACTGAGTATTGTGCAAAACACTTCCCATTGTGTTGGGAATTTTATCAAATATATTGCATTGTATTGTACCTTTTTAATTTGATTAAGTATTTTGCAATGTACCTTCTCATTGTATTTTTTGTATTTTACTTGGTATTTTGCAATGTATTTGCAGTGTTTACATTGTATTTTTAAACTTTGCGAAAAGGTCTCGCAATGTTTTTTATCACTGTATTTTTGACCTTTCATCTTGTTTTGATGAATAAAATTGATTTTTCTTTTCGAGCCTCGAGGTCTCGGCTCAAATAACTAGAGGGTATTGTTAGGATGGAATTTTTAGTAAAATTAATAAGATTGATATTTTCTTTGAATTGTATTAAAGTAATGTTTTATTTCTTTATATTCTAAAAGGTATTAAAGGTAATTTCATTTGTTGTTGTAACACAGCTATATAGAATGGAAATGGTTGCTGAGCATGTGAAAAAAGGCAATGTATATAGCCATAATGCATAAGAATAACTAAAAGCTTGCCAATGTATAAGCTGTGTGCAAGCATATAACGAAAAACATAATACATGAATTTTGCTTGCTAAGCTACAGTTCTAGGTTCCATCAGTAAAAATATGTTTCTGACCTAGCATTGGCATAGGTTCAATTCGGTTAATGAAGGTGGAGTAACCTTCCTCTAAGAAGCTTCTGGACGACACAAAAAACAAAATGGCTTCCAACTAACGAATATCCATATTTGGTCTGACGTCGTTACAACAAATATAAATAACTACAGAATTGAGTCTTATGACGTAAATAAGGTGGTTTTCACCTGCTGAAACTGGTTATTACCGGATTGAAGAGTTAGTATTTTTCTGTCTGATGCGTAGAGGGTATGACCTTGTCTAACCCTGAATCTGGCCGTGTGTGTATATATACAGATGCGCGAATCAGGTCAGATTAGTTCTACGTATCAGCAGAAAATTGACGTCTGACTCTTTATTCCAGCTTCGATTCCGTACCTGACCTAATTTCCTTGACATTTCATCATCGGGTGACATTCTTTATCTGGGGACTCATCCTTTTTCTTCTTTCTATCCTCCTGAGTTCCCAGCCTGTGTTTATGAGACTGATCTATAGAACGTTCCAGCTAAACATCTAAGAAAAGTCTCATAAAATAACTATTTGATCTATACTGTGCATATTATAATTTCGATGTGCTTTGAGTATTGATAAGGTGAACTATCGACAATGTGATATTTCGAAGATTCAATTTCTTTGAAACATTTGTCATTTGCTTGTGACTTATGACAGTGAAGCTGAGACCATCAATTAGATTTCAGTGATAGTCTCGAAACGTTCAAAACGGCAGAAAGTGCAGCGAACAGTGAACTGTTCCTGATCAAAGAAAATGTTAGAAAAGATACCAAATTAAACAGATAAAGTAAAAACACGTTGGTAATGTGTTCAATATAATAAATATGAAGTAGGTTTGTAAGACTAAAATCAATTTGTAGCATTGATACTATATAGCGTTCGTTAGTTACCCGCTGACTCGCAGTTCGCACATAGCTTCTAGTTGTACAGTGGTGTGTTTGAAATATGAACTTTTCTCAATGATCGAAAACGTAAAGATGTTCGTGCCAATTTTATCAACATAGGCAACAGTCATCGTATATGTCATCTTAATCCACTTGGTTGCCACTACTTTCTCAAGGATCACAGTGCGGAAAACTTTTCTCCTCATGGTTGGTTCCTCTGGATGATGACGAAATTATGTATCTACTCAGTTCAATAATATTGCATATGGACCATATTGTGTTTATTTTCTTCGTCAACGCATTCTCCGATTTCCATTAAAATATGAATTGAATTGTTGACGTTGGTACCGTAAAAATTAAGCTGAAATATAAAAGTAGTTGTGTAAAGAAAATGTGACTATATATTTTCCTTCGCTCTGAAACGCAGTGTTCATCAATGGCACAATCAAAACTAAAATAGATCTTTGAATGTCAATTCTGGCTCCACAATATTATTTAATTGTAAGGTATTTAGAAACGAAGAGTAATATATCAGTCATTATCTTCCATCTCAATGACCTTGTTCCAGTAAGCTTATATGAATTTTATACAATGTTGATTTAGGTTAACACAATGATGTTGGGTTTCTATAATCAAAACATTCGTTAGTACATTTACTTTCACAATCCATGTCGATTTTTTTAATTTATTTAATAGGGATGTGTTTTTCACGTCCGTTCCTACGTTTTTTGCGGATTTGTTAGTACGTGTTGGGTGTTGTTAACTCAGAAAGGTATGACATATTTAATTTTGTTTACAATTTATTATAATTTGTAAATGAAACTATACCCCCTCTCTCTCTCTCTCTCTCTCTCTCTCTCTCTCTCTCTCTCTCTCTCTCTCTCTCTCTCTCTCTCTGCAGAATTTCATCGAAATAGCAATACACAGACATACATAAAAAAATTCTCTCTCTCTCTCTCTCTCTCTCTCTCTCTCTCTCTCTCTCTCTCTCTCTCTCTCTCTCTCTCTCTTTTAAAACCTGAAATGAGAGGAAACATTTAAGAGCGGACTTTTGACAAAAGATATGTATTTGGTATACTTCTTTAATTTTTTGGCTTACATGATATGACTTTATAAAATATATGTAGATCTGAACCATTTAGAAAATGCAAGGTATTTTCGTAGTTCATTTAAAACTATTTTATCATGTTTTGTAAACAGCCATTTATTGATGTGTACAATTGCTTTAGATCAATAATTTTTATTTCTAAAATGTCAAAATATGCGCATTCCATTACATATAGTTTTGCTATTCACACACACACACACACACACACACACACACAGGCTTTAAGATAAAACGAAATTGGACATTTCTGGTCTTAATAAACTGTATTTGTGCCTGCAAAGTCCTGATAGTTATGATTCATATATAGTTATGAGAATCAGTATACACTTTAATGAATCCTTGGGCACTGTTACCTACATTTCATGCTCTACTGATCTGCATTGACCTTGTGTTTAACTTAGTTTTAAACAGACTGTCATGACATAAACTATATAGCTACTGTCTACAAATAATTATGCAATGCTTTTTGTATTTAGTTTCGCATTTACGGAACTTTCTCAGATATTTGTTTCCAGCTTAGCCGTGTACCTTAATACATGATGCGCCATGAGGAGTGCTGGTATATTTCAACCATGGTTACTGTTACCTATATTCAACGCTCCATCAAATAACGTTGTTTTCTGTCAAAGTTATATATGTAAGATAATATGGTAGGAGAGTGATGTAGCTATCATATATTATTGCGTCGATCCAACTTTACCGTTGTTCACATATTTTGTTTTCAATTTTTCGATAAGACGCCTGTCAGCAAAATTCCACAGGTGTCGATCCATGTTTAAAAAAAAAATTGGTAGACAACATTGTAATGAAATCCAGAGAAATTAATTAGATTCTCATGGCAATTAGGCCGTATCTTTCTTCATACATTTTTGTCGAGGACTGAAAGTTGTGTTTTTAATGGAAACGTCTGAGCATGATTACCTGGAAACGTTTACCTTTCTTCTATAATTTCACTCTGGTGTGTATTTTATACCATTGGTAGAGAAACTGCTGGTAAGCATTTTATAATATCGGTACGAAAACTGTTGGGTATCAGGCCAATTTGCAATTCATTTTAGGAGATAATTTTTCTTTTCTGGCCTGAAACGCTTGTGATGCACTGGGGCATATAGGTACTATGTTTCACAAATACTAATCGAATTTTCGAATCATTCATTTAACTGTAATATTGTGTGTGAATAGGATAACGTTCGTGTTTTCACAATTATATGAATAGAAATGGTCATTAACTTATTGAGTACACGTGGACAAATGTTATTAGATACATATTGTTTCATTTATGCTGATGAAAACGCTCCTTGGGGCAGAAACATTTTTGCAAACAAAATTTACTATATTGTTGTCTAGCAATGAAGGAAACAATAAGAAACTTCACAGGTCTTGAAAGAAGCGATGTGCATCTTAAGAGCCTTCATAGGGCTTACAAGAACAAAAAAACGCATCTTAATAAACAGCATAAGGCTTGCAAGACAGCGAAGCGCATCTTAAGAGACTGCATTAGGCTTGCACGAAACAAGGTATGGCATTGTCATGCAGCATAAGATCTCGACTGTTGCATGGTTGTTAGATGTTTTACATGCAAAGAACCTAAAGCAACAGCTGGTTCATTACCTTATTAAAACAATAATACTTTCAATACCTTTAAGAAATTTTCCAAGCCAATATTGCGTAAATTGTTTCATTATTTATGAAATCTCATCACTGCTTAAATCGTGCTTAAACGTGAAATTCTGAAAACCAATTCATAAGTCTCTCTACATTCGTGACTAGTATTTGTGTGCATAAACACCAAAACCTAGATTCATAAGAATAGAAATACCAACCATGAAAATTACTGTGCACCATGTCTTCAATTTCTTGAAAAATCATTCAGTTTTAATCGAAGATGTCTGCCTGCATGTTCGTGTCAGCAAGATTTCATAGAGGTTCGAAGATGTCTTTGGATTTATTACCCTGTATTAAATTTAGCGTATGCATTCTTAATTTTGGGGACACAGTAACATCTCATCGTCTAATTAGATTTTAACTTACTGCGAAGATTTTAAATCAGTTATGAAAGTTTGCTTGATCGCGACTAGATTTTTACTATGTTTTCCACAGCTGCAACTATCACATGATTTAGAAAGATCACAGTAGGTCAACAGTGTAGGCGCCTTAGCTACTACATTATTTTCTGATTTGAAACAAATTTATTGTAAATCATAAAATAAATATGGCTTCACAAGCATTTGTTAATAAACGTATCTTGAACGTACATGCTCTGGAATATGTATTAATTGCGTATTAACAAAAAAGATGCTGAATGAAGCTCATAGCTAACGAAGAACAAAAGCTAAATGATTGATACAATGAACACTAAGAAACAATGGCTTCCGTGGACTGCATTATAATGATGGAGTGCGATATAAAGTGGTCTTGTTATAAGGCAGTATACTCCATGTCTCCAGTGGACTTCATTGTCCTAAAGGAGTGCTGTATCAGTTGATATGGCACATACAATTTTCAGTGTATTGAGGACCGAGGGAAACATTTATTGTATAAGTAACAGTTTGTACAATGTATAACAAATGTATTGTACAAAAAATGATCCCTTCAAGTGCTGAATATAGAATGCTAGCTTTTCTACACGTTTTTCCATCGAGACAGCGTGAATATATGTGTAGTTGCAAGAGGGGCCAGTTACCCTCCTGAAACGGAGGCCATTTCTCTTTAGCGGATAGAACTCTGATACGTACATATTGCATATGTAATAAACGACCTGAGCTCTCGTTTCATTGCATATTATGTCTCTCAACTTGGATTCCCATTCAATCATAATTTTCTAATTTTCAAGCATTTCTGGACGAAGGAGAATAAATCAATGTTATCCGGATTCCTTTAAATTCTGAGAAGATCAACACTCAATGATCAGATTATCAACACTGAATAATCAGATTATCAACACTCAATGATCAGATTATCAACACTCAATGATCAGATTATCAACACTCAATGATCAGATTATCAACACGGAATGCTGAGATCTTCAATACTGAATGCAGAGATTAACAATATTCAATGCTTGAGATGGTTCATACTGAACGCTGAGAAGATCAACAACCAATGCTGAGGTGATCACTACTCAACGATCAGATTATCAACACTGAATGCTAAGATCCACAATACTGCATGCAGATATTATCAACACTTAATGCTGAGGTGATCAACGATGAATGCTGAGATGATCAGCGATGAACAAAGAAACTTATAAACCAGAGACGAATCGGTCGATCTTACAGGATCAGTCTTTTTCGAGTTCATACAAGAACTGCATTTGTCTGGAAAATCTCTTGACTCCATTAAAAATAAAATTAATATCGATCAACACTGAATCATGATATGATCAAATACTGAGATGATAATTTCTGAATACTTAAATTATCAACACTGAATACTGCGATGAGCATTGCTAAATGCCGAGATAATCATTGCCAAATGCTGATTTGATCATTGCAGAATGATGATTTGATCACTGGTAAATGCCGAGATTATCATTGCCAAATGCTGATTTGATCATTGCTAAATGCCGAGATTATCACTGCTGAATGCTGATTTGATCATTGCCTAATGCTGATTTGATCAATGCTGAATACTAAAATGATGAAAACTAACTGCATAACCAGTTTTCACTAGGCTGCGTGAGCACATTTACTTCAAAACGACGTATTTGGTTGCACAGTTAATACCATACCCTTAAAACATTTTACCATGAATATTAAGCCATTGTCAGGAACAATTAAACTCGTGTTGCAAGTACAAGTTCTAGTGTATAATGCACCCGAATCAAGGATGTTCCAATCTTGTTTGGGTGGAAAAAAGTTGAATTTTATTATCGCCTGCAACGAATGTCGAAAACGTTTAAGTCACAATGTCTGTCGATACCATGGGCGTCAAGTTGTGGATGAATTGTGTTGAAAGGCCAAATTCTCGCGAGCAATTAATCTAAGAAAGCATGTGTAAGATGTTACATTTGTTTAGTCTGACTGCGCCTCTTGCTTCCATTTTGCATTTCTTACCCGACATTGTGCATAAAATATATATGCCGTATTTGCATGAGTTAGTATGTATTGTTCACAGTATAGTTTATAGCATAATATTACATCATTTAGAACACAACTTAGTCAAACAGCAATAAAACCATATATTATGAAAATAATAGATGTCCGTATTGTGCGTCATTAATGGGGTCTAGAGCGAGTCCTTGAAACACTTGTCAATTTGCATGATTTATGTGTATCACACTCGTTCTATGAACATATAAAAGCTAAATTATACAACAAAAACGTTTTTTTTTCAAGAGATTATGAAAAGTCTATTGTCCGATAAGGGTTTACGAGCGTGTATGAAAAGTTATGAATATTAGTGCGCTAACCACAAAGTTCTTGAGCAGTACGAAAACTAATGCCTATTAAGCACACCTGACAGACATCGACACCTGACAGACATCGACACCTGACAGACAGTCCGACCACATCGAGCAATCTGATGTCTCAACTCATCTTCGCCAGTCCACATTGTATTATTTTGTTCTCGAGTCGGGTTGACAATAATAAAACCGTGTTGTGATACCCCAAACCATATAGCAATACGTGTAACAATATGGAAATAAATCATAAAATTAATTTTTGTTTAAATCAATATAACATACTAATAGTTATACATCATCTCTAAGAGGTGATATATTTTAAGATTTAAAATTCTAGTCAAATCAGCATATACAATTTTAAAAATATGAAACAAGCCTTAACGAATTCAAGGTATCAACCATTTCTAGCCTTTCTTTCCTATTTTAATTTAATCTTCACAAGAGTGTCGTTTTAAAAGTCTAAACAAACATAGCTATCTTTCTAAGTTTTAGTCACTTAATATTTTTTGAGGGACATATCAACAACGTCTGAACTCAGAGAAATCATTTGTGCTGCAAGAATGTCTTCAGCTGTACCAGACACTAAAAACGACACAGAAGTTGCAGTAATGCATAACCTTTTCCTGACTACTCGTGTAAGGAATCGAAACCTGCACGTCTGATATTTTCACCATTCCAAAAGATCCTCAACCAGTATTATTAGGGTTTCATTCTTGAACAAATCAACCTAATGCTTCACTCAAGTCAAGTTAAGATTGTCCTCCCTGACAAATATAACGTCAACCAAACATTCCAGTCATAGGAGGACCCTTACTCCCACAAAAAACTGGTTCATTTGATCAGATGGAAAAAATAAGATAAAATGGATTTCAGCAGGCCAAAATATTTCAAAGGCTTTCATTCATATCTTCTTACGTAAAAGTAAAATGTCACGTTAAATGTGCCTTTATTTGGCATTGTAAATATTTAGACTGATTGAAATTGTCCAAGAATAGTATGTACATGCCGTATAATTAAAAAAGAATAAATTGAGAATCCTTTTGGAAGTATTGAACACAGGCAAAGAAACAAAACTGGCAGATTTAGTCTTGTTAAATCTGTTATAGGAAAGTAGGGATCTTGCACCGAATACTAGGCGACCTAGCAGTGCTCTCAGTGGAACTCCATTTTAGATGAAATGACTGGGCTCAATAGATAACAAAATACAATAAAGTAAGTTATCGACGATCTCTGACAGGGATGCATGTACATAAAGCTCTGGCCGAGAAGATGGCACAGGTTAAAGTTTCAGATGCTGACAGCTTGTTTAACTAGAGATGTTTCCAATGCTGGTCGATTGCATGAATCGAACGTTTCGGGTCAGTCAAGAACACTGATGGACTCTTGAGTACTGCTCATTTATTGTCATTACGAATATGGACTCTTGATTACTGCTCATTTATTGTCATTACGAATATGGACTTGAGTACGACGCATTAAGTGTCTTTACGAACATGGACTCTTGAGCACTGCTGATTAGATACAGTATATGTATATCTCAGGCGAAGTGACAAGTTTTTAAATTGTATTTGTAACTGGAAATATAATCCCTGCTAATGACTTGCCATTTTCCAATTAAACTTTGATTGAATAATGGTACTGTGCATTGCCTTTTACGTACATCCAGGGTAAGAGAAAACAAAAATTTGTTCTTGAATAAAATTGGACGAGTTGTGAGGAACAAAATGATTTGTACATAACATCGTATACCGATATATCATTGTAGTACCAGTGATCACTATTTTCAATTCGAAATATTCAATCAACTGTGTTCAAATGCGTAACAAATCTTCCAGAAACCTTTCTGAGCTTCAAGTGATTTTTCATATTTTATAAACAGCTGACGGATAATAGAAATATGTTCTTCGTGTATCAAGCAACTTCATCAATTGCCTCCTTCACAGCAACCACATACCGCCATCTTCCATGGATCTTTAAAATAACCACATACCGATCAACAATACAGAATGTAAGCCATCTTCCATGGATCTTTAAAATAAACAAATATGGATCAACAATACAGAATGTGAGCCATCTTCCATGGATCTTTAAAATAACCAAATACGGATTAACAATACAGAATGTACGCCATCTTCCATGGATCTTTAAAATAACCACATACGGATCAACAATACAGAATGTAAGCCATCTTCCATGGATCTTAAAAACAACGACACATCTCAAAAGTGTAGAATATGACAAAGAATTGAATCCGTCAACTTTATTCAAGTCTGCCTTGATATCATTTGGAAAGTATCCTACTAATCACTCAAATTTTACAATATGCTCATTGCAGAATTGTTATCTACGGACAATATTCATGTCACTCTCATTTTCCTCTTCTACGCCACACGCATATATTTCCAGGTGTCTAGCTTGCTACATTTACAACTGCAGATCATTTTGCGACTATTATATATATTGACCTTTTGGAGTAAAGAAACTCGCCTCCGTTTTGAAAATTTTGACCTCCCAACCGACAGAAAGTTATCAAACCACAGCGTTGTTCAAAACCGAGTAATTTCCGATCGCAAATATATGCTATCTGGAGTAATAATCTCAGCAACATCTATGGTGTAGATATACTACAGTTTCTGAATGCAGTAATCATCACCTTCACGTGAATAGTCAACAACTGGAACACTACTTTTAGTGGGATTGACACACTTTATGTGGAAAGATTGTAAACATTCTAATCAGAATCGACCTATATGACGCGTCAAACCTGATACCGGTTACCTGTGTTACATCGCACATGAATGTCCATCCGAGATCCAGTGTTTGGAGGGGGGAAAAAATGATGTTGTATATGACACATGTTCCACTTACTGGAAGGACAGGTGCTCTTTAAATTATAATTTGTAGAGAAAGCTACTTTTAAAATGTTAATGTTAATAGATCTGCTAGCGTCTTGGACTATTTTAAGCACAAGTGAAACATGCATCGTATGAGCCCGTATAAAATGATATTATTTATTCTTCTTGCCTAAACTATTTCCAATAAAATGAAAACTATAACAAACAGAATCTCAAACTGGTATTGCTTAAGGTTAACATATCGCCACATTACATATTTGTCTTAATGCGCTAACCGCTCCGGTAGCCTACTAGTTAGAGCGTCCACCAAGGAAGTGGAAGGTCGTGGGTTCGATCCCCGGCCGAGTCATACCAAAGACTTGCAAAACTGATACTAACAGCTGTATCTCTTTGCGCTCAGCTTTAAGTGGTTAGTGTTAGGACTGGTTGGCCTGGTGTCAGGATAATGTGACTGGGTGGGACATCATGCTACATGTCTGCGGCATGATGCCCCAGTGCTAGACATCAGTACAAACTGTTTCATTGCAGACATCGTAGCGATATGACTGAAAAATTGTTTAAACTACGTTAAAACCTTTAATCACTCACTCACTCGTCTTAATGCGCAGAATAAACAAAACTATATGGCTCGATACGTTAATTGTGCAATGCTTCCAAAACCTAATAATTATATCATTTATTGTTATTTATTTTTCTAAGAGCGGCATATGTAGCTTAATTTCTACTTAGATACCTATAAAGACTTATTAGGATTTTCATAAAAGAGTGTTTGGTGACCTTTATTCAAAGTGCGAAGCACTAAATAGTACATGACGAATACTGTTTTGAATCTGTTAACTAAACTGCAAGGGTGCATGGTTATTTTAATTTAGTTGGAAAGAATGGCTGCGAAAAATAGTCTATATAGGTGTTTGAACCCTGACAAGCTAATCCCAGTCGCGGGGTTATATTAGTTGTCTCCCCACTCGACATAGCCTTGTGGGGAAACCAATACTGTAACCCAGCGATTGGGATTTCCTTGTCGAAGTCGAAACCCCAACATAGATTATATTAATAAGCTTTGCGTACGTATGTCTGAAAGCTGCGGGGATCCCTCTTGGGTATACGATTAGAAATTTTAAAATGCAGGATGATTGATAATGATAGACAATGACTGATTAGAAATAGATAAACTAGCTCAAGGGGCGTATTTCATTAAAAAAAAATAATTACACCCTACATCACCCTGTTTATTGCACTGATTTCAAACACACAGTAGCTTATAGATACAAATCATATTTGTAAACTTTCCGAAGTTAGATTTGACCTTGATTGACAGCTTTATATTTAATTGTTTGGTAAATTGATCCCTTTGTTTTGTACTTATAATCTGGAGTTCGTTAACTACCCATAACAGCATTGAAATCACAATACTGAATTGCACGCTCTTTGCGCCTACACTCCTAAATATTTCATTGATTAGAGTCTCCTAACTCTTGCTTATTACTTGTCACTGAGGGGAAAATGACGTCAGAAGCAAACCAAGACCGAAGGTATATCAAATTATCCATCCAATCTGGCTTCCAATTACAAAGGGCGTTCGTCAGCTTTCAAACGTCTCCTGAGGATCTTGCAAATAGAATATACAATTTTGAAATTAAAAGGTTTCTGGGCAATTGAAATAATTGCTTTTGATAACTTGGCCATTAAAAAATCAAAACCTCAAAGGACACAACGTTTAAAATGAACACAAAGGAACTAAACATCATGACATGGTTCGCTACTAATGTCACGTGGCGGTCTTCTGTTTACAGTTCATTACTTTCGAACGATCAAACTTGTTATGCATGATGATTTCCTGTTGAATTGACAAATTAAACAACGATACAATACAAATTATTCATACTGTTAGAGATATAAATACAGATTATAAACAAATATAATGATATGACCCTCTCTCTCTCTCTCTCTCTCTCTCTCTCTCTCTCTCTCTCTCTCTCTCTCTCTCTCTCTCTCTCTCTCTCTCTCTCTCTTTAAATCTGCTTATTATGTTTCAAGATCCAGGAGACAATCTCGCAGGAAGTATTACGATTTTACTGAGTGGCATTCAATCAAGATAGCATAAAAGTTACTGAATTTACTTCCATATTTAAAATTGATAGGTAAGTCTCTTGATTTAAGAAATAATAGTGTCCATCTGATCGTTTTAGCCATTGAATTTTAAAAACAGCTTTGTTATAATCCAGTTAGACCCAATATTTCGATAGTAATGATATGAAAAACAGTTTATGGTCTTTTCCTTCAATTTGTAATTTATACCCTTTTATTTCTTTCCGGCGTAATGACTGTACGGAAATTCCCAAGTAAAATTTCTACTTTTTTAATATTAAGCAGCTTTTCATTTTTTTACGAAAAAGTAGTTCCAAAACTAATGATTGCTTTTACATAATGGTTTCATTTGTCACAAATTAATTTCGATATTACTAATATAATTATATTCATGAACATTTAATCACATGTATAACACGTGTTAAGTATGCAATCACGAGCGCTGCACGGGATATTGTGAACGATATTTGGGCAGAATCCAACTTTTGGAAAAAGTCTGACTAAAAGAATAGGAAAAAAATGTCATTCTTTATACAACTGAGAATCAGAAGAAGAAAAAAAAGTAGTTGCTTTCTGTTTGAATATTTCGTCCACCAAAGTTTTCTTTTTTTGTTGAGTCAATGTGTCTTATATTTACTATCCATCTATGTTGAATATCATGTCCGTGTGTTGGCATCCGGCACAAATTTTCCCTGTCTATTCTATCAATAATGTAGGAAGTAAGTTGCATGATTAATTGTCAAGCTTCTTTTTTATTTGTTTAATATCAGCAAAGTGTCTTAACAGGGTGTCGACTTTTGTGTAAGCTTAATCATCCCACTTTAATGACAGTTTTTAACTGACAAGTTACCAAACACTTAACATTCACATAGCAAATTCATCTACTACAAGACATTGACAGACTAATTTGTGAGAGACGGATAATGTTGTTTTATTTTGTTATAAATCTGAGCACGATATTGCTTCAAACTATATTATAGCCGATCGAATGATCAATGAATATCACTGACATATACACCCTTTTCTTTACATTAATATATACTATTTACCAAAACAAGATTCTAAAGTTGAAGATAATTTATGTACATTTGCATACATAACAACAGAACGATAGACCTAAAAAGTGTACATGTGAACAAAAGGTGAGAAGGGGTGCATTCTGAATAAATTAGACATTAGTTCTCATAGATGCAATAAAAATCAATATATGTATCGTTTAAGAATAGATGAAATACGTATTTACGATATTAAAAAAAATTCATTTTTTTTGGGGGGGGGGGGGGGAGGGACGGGCATTAGAAAGGAAGGACTGATAGTAATGTTAAATACCAGGTTCGAGTTTTTAAAATTACCAAAACTACATCAATTACAATATGCAAGAAAATATTGTAGTATCGTTTTGTGACTTTGGATTTTTCTTATTGATATGAGTCAAAGCCTTCTATAACACATTACTTTCCTCTTCAATTATACGCGAGTGGATGATTTAAACGATGCCATGGACAGCCACAAGGACGGTCAGTTTAAACGAACCCGTGGACAGCCACAAGGACGGTCAGTTTAAACAAACCCGTGGACAGACACAAGGACGGTCATTATTGATCGCTACTCTACTATATAAAATATATTATGTAGAGATTGTTTCCAGTGTGTGTGGAAGATTATGCAGCTAGCAGAATATATCATTTTTATCACACACACACAAACACACACACACACACAGACATACATACATACATACATACATACATACATACATACATACATACATACATATATATATACATATACATATACATATACATATATATATATATATATACATATATATATATATATATATATATATATATATATATATATATATATATATATATATATATATATATATATATATATATATGTATATATATATATATATATGTATGTATATATATATATATATATATATATATATATATATATATATATATATATATATATATATATATATATATATATATATATATATATATATATATCACTAACGATGTTTACTTTGCGTCAGAACATTCTTATATTTATTTGAAACTATACGTGAAAATGGATTATATTGGATAATTACCGGGATATATATCACCAAGGATAACTACACTAAATAGAATCATTCAGCAATTTAATATAAATAAACATCAGCGTCACTTTTATGTAATTATGAGAAATATCTAGAAATGAAGTCTAAGCGGCAGATGCAGTGTCAGGAGCTTTTGCAAAACGATATTCACGTGCGAAGACACCGAAGCTATGAAGTCAGTATATGCAAGCAGCGCAAGACAATTGACATCAATGATTATAATAGTAAAAGCGTAGTTCATTTACGAGTTGGTATACTACTTTGTACTGGGCAGCAAGCACTGATGTGACCAAATGCGGAATGGAAGGCAATTATAAGCAAGCATGAAAAACCACAACGATGCTCAACTGATGCAGTGTGATGGAAACGTTTATTTACTACTCACTGCCCCTTATGATTATAAATGAAAAGTATTTTACTGCGAATGGTACTACATAAAAAACACTATCTACTTACAATATTTCTACAACCCTCTGTATCTGGTGATGACCACATACACTTTAAGGTACAGTCGTTTTTTGTTGCGGTCCGTCTTAGGATTACATCATTTAACGGACCCCCTAGTTCCGAAAGTTAAAGGATTTTATGTTTGTTTGTTTTTCCGCATAGTATGTATGTTTGTTAAGTTTATTAGAAATTTCATCTTTAAAGTGTTTACACCTCCTTAATTAAAGTGCCACTGCTCCCCGACCCTGGCTGGTCTTGGAGTTATTTAAATACTTGTAAGTGATTTTGGTCATTGGATCAACTGTGTCGAATGAATGTTATGTGTGTGTTGCTATATTGTATTGTACGTTACCCTTTGTATTTTTGTTTGGACTGGCCTTGTATTGGTCAAATTTATTTTAAGTAATTATTTAATTATAAATAAATTATTTATGAAGCAGTTTAATGTATGCATATAATTAGTATTATTTGTGTAGATGTGGGGAGCTTAAAATTTAATATTATAATGAAGTATATCTTAATTCAAAAGGTTAAATTAAATGGTACCAGTACTATTTATATAAGCATAACCTTAATAGGTTCTAATAGATAACTAACAATTGTAAGTTTGTGCAGGTATTAATTCGAGAAGTTCAAATTTAGCATTAGTAGTATATAGTTTTGTATATCTTAATTCCAAGGTTCTATATTTAAGTTCAAGTTATATCATTGGTAGTAGTATCTTTTTACTTAGAACACAAGTTCAATTCAAAGTCAGTTAGTTTTGGCACGGGTAGCATTTACACCCGGCATGCACCAATAGACATTGCTCATTATATCTCTTGCTGCATGCCTTTTGTCTGATACGTTCAGAGCAATGTTTAGAAGTATTTTCGAGATCATGTGATTTTGACAATCTTATCAGCAATTCTTTAAATAAATAGCTGATATTCCTACAAATTTCCATGCTCAGATATGTGCTTTGTGTTAATTACCAGTTCATTTCACGTCACGTACAATTTATGAAGTACCGTTGATAGTTGTGTTCAGGTCCTTTTTTAATTCACATAAATTATGGTTCTGTCCCTAAGGACTTTTGACAAAGATACTCGCAAAATTCGAGAATAGTCGCATATATCATCTCTACTTCCAACTGAGACACTTTCCTGATCTATAGGTACTTCAGAAGTAGTACTAAGCAAAAGGTTTATGTTACCCGCATATCCATCTCTATTTCACAGCAGTCAATATTTCCCTGTCCATAAGACTTCAAAAGAATATGTTCACACATTTTTCATTATCTTGATCAAAAGTCCATTTTGTTTCGTTGTGCAAATCGAAATAAGAGTCCAAGTAATTTCAATTGAATAATATTCCCTGATACACAGTGACTTCAGACAAACATTCCCGCAGATTCATTGCTATTTCACAGGAAATAAATTATTTACTTCTTTTTGGTGATTCCTTTCATTCTCAAGAAGTAGTCAAAAATCGCAGTGAGTGTAAAATCGTAAAAGTTCCTACTCAAGAATCAGTGACAAAAGCTACAGTCGCAAAACGAGAACATCGATGAATATTTTGTATTTCAGTGTAAAATCCTCTATATGCCACAAATATATTTTGTAAAAATATCTCTTAAAGTGTTGGCATAAAGAAATTTAACATACCAATACTGTTGGTATATATCAAATTGTGATCCGCCCATGGCGCGTTAATACTCATATACAATATTATATTCTCTAAATATGTGATGAATTTACACTGATTTGTAATTAGCCTTATAATGCAATAACGATACAAATATTAATAAATCCCGTCTTTTAAATTAATTAAACATGGTGCAGAATTTCGTCAAAATAGCAACACACAGACATACATAAAATACTCTCTCTCTCTTTCTCTCTCTCTCTCTCTCTCTCTCTCTCTCTCTCTCTCTCTCTCTCTCTCTCTCAGGCAACACACACACACACACATAAGAAGAAAATACGGTGAGGTATTTGAGTGAGAACCCCTTCCCCCACAAAACCCCTAATGTACACTAAGTAATATAGAAGTACACTCTAAAATGTATATTGCGTCCGGGAATTCTATCAGCTATGATTTAATATTCATATTGCTTCTAATGTGGAATTCCCCATGCTTAGCCTTATAATATAAAAAACGGCTGTGCGCCATTTATAATATCCCAACCTTGATTTCATATTGGTGCTTGTGTTTCTTAAATCGCTCTAGGTTACTATCAAAAAGATCTAACAACAGCTCTCTTCGTCTGCAGATATGGTTATGACCAACGATAACATTCTCAAGTTTTTCGAGGCCACTCAATGCGTGATCTATGATGGCTGCGAATTGTTTCCGAACGAAACATGACTTCCTCTTGTGCTGCATTACCGATGCGGGTATGATGTGCAATCAATTCACGAAATAGCAAACAACACTGAAAAATACATGACGTTTATACTTGGACAGTTATAGTTCGTTGAGTCGCTTAAATTTCTGAATTCCCGCCTGGACGATGCAGTTAGCAATCTTGTAGCGAACGGTAATAATTGTTTTACAATTACTCGTCGATACATCCCTACATTTGTATCATCTAATCTCTGGAAACTATTTCTTGCCACCGAATTGTTTGGGATGCGCTGCTGCCCAAACAATGGTAGAGTTCAATCTGTGCACCGATGATGGCCAGCATCGTTTTGCACAAAATGGTATCAGTGGTGGACAAGTCAGGGACGCGTTAGAACCAATTTATGATACGGTCATGTTGCCCCAAAGAGTTACATCATGTAAATGAACGCCAGTCATTTGTATGGCTCGTGCAGCCAGTGCCCCGTAGGCGAGATCCATTGATCGATACCGCGGACGTAAAGTTCGCAAGAAACATACGATATAAATTTCTACTATAGATACTTCTTTGAAGTTGATATGGATTATCCTGACTAACTTCATCCAACTTAAAACGATTATACGCTGGCCCTCAAAGCACTGCAAATGTCATGCGAATGGTTATTAGAGTGGAATCATCGATGATTCCAGGCGCACGTTTACAGAATGTGTCAAGCTCAATAAAATCTTCGGACTGAAAACAATTATTTAGTCCACGTAAGAGAGCTAGAATTTTACGTACTTCTCAGAATATATAAGCTTTAAGTTAATCGGGTACTTGCATTTCCCTGTGGATATGTATCTGACACAAAGGCCCCACACGAGTTTGAGAAAGACTTCTTCAATCAGAAGAAAAATACCATATTTGAAAAACAATGGAGAATCTTTGTGAGCGGTTCCGTGTTGTTCTTGTTCGGAATATTGAAAAAGAAAATCTCAACAGAATGATTGATGATCCCGCGCAAACTTTTTGATGGTGAACGTGTTATCGTACTCAGTAGGAAAGCCAACTGTAGTTATGAAACTCTTCTGATTTCGCGAGTCTTTGTCAGATTTGTGTAAATTAATCATGTTCTACTACCACAAGATCAAACCACCGTTCGCGAAATCATCAAGATGCTATATATGGATACAGACTAGTTGTTGATGCACATCACAACTGATTCGACCGCATCGAGTATATGAAAACTCATCAACTGTTTAGTAACGCAAACAAGGAAGTTTTTGGTAAATACAAGGATATTTGCTTGGGAAACCCCATTGAAGTATACGTGGTACTGGGTCCCTAATGTACTCGATTGTGGTTGGTTAATGCAAGAACATTAAGAAACGAAAATGATTTCTTCGAGTTGTTGTTGAAAGATAATTAAAACGCGTCATGCATGCGGTATATTTACATGATCGACGGGAAGTCGCACACAGTGCACCACGGATGCGGTCAAAGAAACATCGCATTTGTGTATACCGATGCACTACAGTAAGCTTGTCACGAATTTACTCCCAAGTGATGGATTTTCCCTGATGGAATATCTATGCGATCGGACATATAGCAATCCGGTAACAATAATATTGGAGGTAGGTCATTCTCTTCTCGCGCAAACGCTCTACTTAGTGGTTGGACTGCAGAACGGTATCCCGGGTTCCTAAAATGTATCTTATTGATTGCCCGTGAAAATCAATTTTGTCTGAAATAGTAAATACACGGACGGACCATACCGAGTATGTAGCACGAGTTTATCGGCTTCTAACTCCCCGGTAAACACAGACACCTAACCAAATTGTTTCCGGGTAACACAGGGGTTTGATAAACTGATTTGTGAGTAACGGTGACGATCCTCTGCTTAATCGCTATCCAATTATATCGCTGATACCAAGATTGGATTAGTCAATAACAGTATCATGGTGTTGTTTGGCAGCGCACAATATCTAAAAGGCAGTCGAAGCATGTTCGAGCAAAGTTGGCATTGCCACTACAATCATTAAATACGCCAGATATACGCGACGATTATGTGACATCTGCTGGGCCATCTATGATGTTTCATAAGACACAAACCAGCTTGCTGAAGCTACACATTTTATCACACGACAGGCGTGGACCGCATAAATCCTTGCCAATGCGAAATATAAAATATTTAACATTTTACATTTTACATTGGTGGTAATAAAATAATTTCGTCATTGTTACATTTGCAAAAATATGTCTATTCAAAATTTCAAAGTTAGTCAAAGTAAAGGCATGTGAATTACAAACATTTGACCTCTATCAGTAGAAAAGATCAAAAGTCTCATAATGATACTACTAATGTAACTTAATAACATAGCTGATAGGATACGCTAATAACAGTACAATCCATAAGTATGCTTTCTGTATAGAAACCAGAATAGTCATTGGATTACAGATATGAGTGAAATATCACTCTCAGGCATGATGATGACCAATACGGCAGCCTCCATTACATTGCATCGTGATGTTTGCTTCATGCATTTCACGTAATGTGTACGCAAAGTTTGGTTTAGTTTTTGTGCAGTTAGATAATTACAATGTAATCGCTGAATTGTATCTCCATGCCATTATATATTGTACGTAAAACGCAATATCCAACTTCTTATTTTAGATCTCATAAAATACCTTTGCCGCATAACAAGTTGTAGCTGCACAACCCATTAAAACTTTTGTTTTTAAAACAAACAATATTGCATTTTCCTCCCAATACGTTCAATTATATCTGGTTATATTACATATACCCACGCTATGAAGAATGTTTGCATAATTAATAGCTCTTAATAATGTGTTTCATCAAGCTCATCTCAATGTGGCATAATTTGTCATTTGGGCTTCCTCTTTTCTTCACATTTATCACTCTTTTTACTGCCGTGCAGGTGATTGAAAATATCATGTAGGCTTTATGAATCTACACGATATTGTTCAACCGTTGTTTTCTAATTAATATTTTGACTGGTGAGAAGAAACATATCGTACCTAGTTCGCTTTGATTTAACTGTCTTGATGTTGAACATGTTTTCAGTGTAAAATAATGTCCTTTCTAGGAATATCTAATTATGTCAACAGTCCATTGTAAGCCAACATGTGTATCACATTTTATTTATCTTCGCAATTTCACTCCAGGTATCATTAAAACTTCGAGAATTAAAGTAAAGTTTGAAATGTTTTCGTTTTTTTTTCTTCTTATTTTTTTTAAGAAATCAAAACATTTGTGTATTGTTGTCATTGTATCTTACCTAATTTGTTCCTTGATTATCCCCAAAAGTATCCCTCAAGCTTTTTTCTTCATCGTAAGTACGGCATAGAGTAGGGAAAATAATATTTTATTTGTACGTATTCCGATTTATCTTTCTACCTTGATCATGATTATGTTGGCTGTGATGATAGCGATTATTATTATTATTAATAGTAGTAGTAGTAGTAGTAGTAGTAGTAGTAGTAGTAGTAGTAGTGTTATTACTTTAAGCTGAATGTTTCAAACTGTTTGAAGTGTCAAAGTTCAAAGAGCTACGAAGAATTTCTATTATATAACCGAGTATTGTCATTCGCGTTTTAAAATTTATGATAGCGTCGTTATATTCTGAAACACAAGTGTCCATTGTCATCAAGACTTCAGAGCACTGGGGGTTTCAAATGGCAATTCGCTGATGAGTTATGGGGCAGTTAATTGGTTGGATAACCTCTCTCGCAATTGTCTTGCAACAATTCTGGTTGCTTCGAGACCGACACACATAGGATAGTTTTACAGAATGTTAGAAAAATGCAAACAAAATATTTCTCTCCCTTTCAATTAATTTAAACAGATTATGATATTTACAGCTATTGGGATTATCAATTTTAACCCATTTCATAGCTGCATTATTTGATACAGACACCGTGATAGTTGTATAATTGATTCAGATACATATGCAAATACAGTCTGACACTGAGCATTAGATGCAAGTCAATGGGGTACTTTATCCAATGAATCAACTGTTATCCGACTAACCCAGGAGAATATCTCAAATGGTTTAAGTTTTATTTAATTCTATATACTTTATCTTCTACCTTAAATGCACCAACAAAATAACCATCAGTTGTTTTGTGCAAACGTTTTGCGTCATATCACGCACACCCCCCGGAGAATTCCGCCTATTTGCTTGCATAGATGTAGGTAGCCGGGTCAGTGTCAGATTTTGTGTTTAAATGCAGGTTGGCTGTACAGTTATCAAATACTAAATTGGTCAAATCGTGTAAAGATCATGATATATTCAACTTTAAACAGTTAATTTCAATGTACACTATTCAATCTTTAAAAGTCACAAAAACAGTGCAGTGGAGCATTTACATCCGAAACCATAACATAATCTTCAACCGTTAAAGCCCGCGTCTTTTAAGTTGTCCTCAATCACTAATATACTCCTTGTTTTGATACATGCTTTGTATTTCTATTACATTTGATTCGATCCTAACGATTGATCATCGTATTATGAAAATTCACTAGCAAAACTGTCGTATGATACTGAAATCTTCATATAGCGGAGTGTAACACAGGGAGCATACGAATCCGGGAACCAGACTATCAAATTTGTCAACATAGCCGAGTGTATCAACATATTCCATTCGACATAGACTCGCTCATGTATGATTGTAACAACGGACAGTATCAAAACTGACAGATATAAGAACATACTTCATTCGACATAGACTGGCTCATATCTCATTGTAACCACGGACAGTATCAAAACTGACAGATATAATAAGATGTATCACTCTGATATTCAAGTATCCAAGTTTACTGAATGAAATAATTATATCCCGCTGAAGATCGGACCTTAAATTACAAAGTTATCAAATTATTTAGGTTGAGTACTTGTCTGGTATTATATACCGACACGAACCTTCAAATAGATTATTTTAGTCAGAATATTCTAATAGACTATTGGACTCCAAATTAGACTGAATTCATAGTGTAGCATTATATTAAACACCACGTGTTATTCTTCTTTGTGACTGGAATCTAGATTTACTAAAAGCGTCATTGCCTGTAGTGTCGTATGTATTACGGACTCAAATATCAACGAGTAGAACAGACGTGTTACTTCCTTTAGGGCGCGTGCTGGATATGTGATTCAAAAAGCGACACCATATGATGTAAATTAACGGGGGGGGGGGGGGGACAAATCGGCCAGCGAGCAGTATTTTGCCCACCCCTGGACTAGAAGCTCGTTTCTCAATCCCGTGATTGCACACGTCTTTATGACTTGGGACTGATCCCAATTAAGACTCATATCGTTGATCTAAACCACGTTTGTTATTATGCACTAGTTCAGTCAGTTGTTGAGAGATGTTTTGATTTACAAAGCAGAAACGTTTTATAGATACTGTGATCATGTTCAAAAAATAAATTGGGCTCAGTTGTTGAATGCCAGTATTGATGTTGATTAGTCACGCAGACCTTATACTTCAACTCGTCCAAATTATGCTAACGGCAGTATTTCTATAAACATGGTAAACTCCTCCAAATCATGTTAAAGGCTGTATCCGAATAAACATGGTAAACGTCTCCAAATGATGCTAAAGGTTGTATCCGAATAAACAAGGTGAACTCCTCCAAATCATGTTAAAGACTGTATCCCAGTCAACATGGTAAACTCCTCCAAATCATGCTAAAGGCTGTATCCCAATAAACATGGTAAACTCCTCCAAATCATGCTAAAGGCTGTATCCCAATAAACATGGTAAACTCCTCCAAATCATGCTAAAGGCAGTATCCAAGTCAACATGATCAACTCCTCAAAATCATGCTAAAGGCTGTATCCCAGTCAACATGGTAAACGCCTCCAAATCATGCTAGAGGCTGTATCCTAATAAACATGGTCGCCGTGGTTTCCGTCAAAAATGAGACCAGATGAGCAAATGAGACAGTCATTGAAAACCCACACCCAAATCATGGTAAAAACGAATATAAGAATCCGAGAAAAAGAACGGTGTCTCTGAAATAAAAAATGTTTTTGTAAAATTTTGATGAAGATATGGCTTCCAGGATAACCTTTAAGAACTTGACTTTATTTAAATTAATGAAACAAAAAATATGTTCTACAAAACTATCGGGCATATAATAATCTCTTCTTATGCTTAAGGACTGATCATATCACTTAAAGATAGAGCGTTAACTTTGCACCAAGGGGTTATTAAAAGAAAGCTGGTCAACTCTTCATTCTTTTCTGTTACACGTTTAGAAAATGATGTCACACGGTTACCGTATATTCCAAGTTAGAAATCAAACTTTTAACTCTAAAATCAGTCTACCTAAACAATACATTATTAATGCAATAACAAGTCTTGAACGAACCAAAGTCTCTGGACTCGACTACATTAACCATAAGATGCTAAAACTACATAGTTGAAGACGTATATGTGCCCTTTCTAATATTATTTTTAAAAAAAACGCATGATTCATGATTGTTTTCATGCACTATAGAGCCTAGCATAGACTATGCCGTTATATAAGAAATGAGACAAAACACGCTCGTCCAATTATATATAAATTTCTCGATTGGGTTGTGACGAGTTTAAAATAGTTATATTCAAAATTTTTATTATATGTTCGTGCGAAATATATCAATATTACTCTGATTTTTTTCCAGATCGTTCAGCAGTTCATCAATTGATTGAACCTTACCATATAAAATATTTTACGTTGATTCAAAAGAATTAGATGTTTTACGTTTCTTTATGTCAGTAATGCTTTTGAAAGAGTAAGAATAAAAGTGTTGATTTCTAAACGTCAGAAAAATGGAATTGCCGATTAACGTCTATTACTTCTAGATATCTAATTACCAAACCGTTACTGGAGGGTTCTCTATAGAAATTAATATCAAGAAAAATGTGAATTTTCTACTGGGGTTCCTCAATGTTCCGTTTTAATCCCTTAAATATTATTTACATCCACCCTATAGTAGACTATCTGAATTATCTAACGAGACAATTTGCAGATCAAAATTCTCGTGGCACTTCTTTGATAAATCAATTACAAGCACATAGGATTTTAGATATTGATCCTGAAAAACTGTATACATGATCAGACGACTGCCGCAAGACTGGTTTTCTTTTTTATATATCTATTGGTAGAACGAATTTACTTCCTGTTAATTGCTATAGACACCTAAAGTTTATCGTCTGATGCTAAATGGAATCATCAAATTAGTAAGGTTTTTCACTACACATCCAAATAATTATCTAATGATGTGCGCGGTTAAACATTTTTTTATAATATAATAGCTCTCGATAAATTACGTACACTATTCTTAAGTCTAATTTAGAATATTCTTATGGAGTCTGGGATAATAGCTCAACGGAAAATTTTGAAATCAAAATGGAAGATACTTGAGTTGTTATAGTTTTACCCCTTTAGTATTCTGGAGAGTCTCTTCATTCGGAAACTGGCTGGGTAACTCACTTACCTGCTGAAAATATTAAAAGTACGAAACATTATTAGGTCTTTAAGTTTGTTCTTGCAGTTGAAAAAGGCGAGTTTTAAAAGCCCTCTTGAAAGGGATCACCGTGTCTTTGTGTCTAATTTCAATGGGCAATTCGTTCCTCATTGCTGGGCCCAAGTATGCAAAAAACACGTTGCCCATACGACTTCATTTTCATTGTGGAAACAATGAGTATACGATTGTCAGAAGAGGAGCGTAACTATCTTGCTGGTGTATACACATGGGTGAGGCCGGACAGGTATGTTGGACTGGAGTCCGTCAGTAAAACATAGCACAGAGAACACATTTTGGGTTTGATTTTGGATCAAATGGATAGCCAGTGTAGGGTACAGATCACTGGGGCGGTGTGCTCTGATCGTGTTACTCTAAAGACGATTCGAGCAGCTGTGTTTTGAACTTTTTAAAGTTTCTGGATTAGATATTGAGACGAACAAGCCAAAATTGAGTTACAATAGTCCTGTCTTGAAGGTACTACTGAACACACAATTGTTTTAGTGGTATCAGCTGAAAGATATTTGCGAATGGAGCTGATGCGTTTCAGCTCAAGATAAGTTGCATTGCATACGTTCATGACATGGTGGTACAATGTGAGAGTACTGTCAAAAGTAACATCTAGGTTTCGTAATGACCATGTGAATTTAATGCTGGTGTTGCTGATATTTATTGTTTGAGGTACACGATGTGAATGAGAATGTCATGTTTTTACTATATACTACGAAAGACAAATGTCTTATTCAATCAAACGTTATATATTGATTTCAGAACGATACGAGCTTTAACGGTTTATATTTACTCTATTATTGTCATACCGTGAATTATTTATTACTTTGAAAAAGAGTGACAGCATGCGAAAAACACCATCTCTATGGTAAAAAACGACAGGATGACTCATTCAATTTTACGAGAGGGATGAATACGAATATTTGAGGTTTATTATATTAGAACTGTGCACTAGCTCATCTCAGATAAAATGAGATGTTTTTAGAATAAGAATTTTATCATAATTTATTTTCCTTTTCCATATATGAAAATAATCGTATGCATATTTATCCAAAAACACACACATATATATATATATATATATATATATATATATATATATATATATACATATATATATATATATATATATATATATATATATATATATATATATATATATATATATATATATATATATATATATATATATATATATATGTGGAGATGGAGAAGTATTTTATTCATAGTTTGTATTTTCTTGTTTTAACATCAGTCTGCAGATGTGTTTAATTAATGTTGTGTTTAGGTTTAATTTGAAAGGAATGATTTATTTGTATTATTCATTATTCATTGGAATTATAAGTGTTCTTTGGACTACAATATTATTACGAGATTATTGTGATTTTATTTAAAGAAGTTCCGAACAATAACAAGAATAATGTTGGCACATCAGCACATTCGAGGACCTGGAATTCATTCGGAACACTATGTTATGTTTGGCCTTGTGTAGACTGTTGTAGGATTATATTTGATTTGATTCATAATACTCTAGGCTTGTTAATGTTTCATTTTTAGACTTAAAGAATTCAATTATTTGTTAAGCTTTTTACAAAACTTTCTATTTTTGTGTTGTTCGATGCTAGTCCGTTACAAACGTTGTTCATGGGACCGAAAACTTTTTGCAACTATATCACATTCATTGAACTGAGTGTTTGGACAGTATTGAAAATAACAGACATCACGAAGGTACATCACATGAGACACAATTTTATTTATACACTATAAAACTAAGTGTATTCCCAGGTAGTCTGACGAAAAATAGAATGCAGGTCAATGACGAGAAGCTATCATACAGCATTGTGTCAATGGTGAATTATTCATGAAGTTGAATCTACATTGATCAATGAAATCTGTCATACAGGATCGTGTCCTTGGCGAATTATTAATGAAGTCGTATCAACATCAATCAATGAAATCTGTCAAACAAGATTATGTCATTGGCCGCTTGGCGAATTATTCATTTATCAATGAGATCTGTCATACAAGATTGTATCATTGGCAAATTATTCATGAAATCGAATCAACATTGATCAATGAAATCTGTCAAACAAGATTATATCATTGGCGAATTATTCATTTATCAATGAAATCTGTCATACAAGATTGTATCATTGGCAAATTATTCATGAAATCGAATCAACATTGATCAATGAAATCTGTCAAACAAGATTATATCATTGGCGAATTATTCATTTATCAATGAAATCTGTCAAACAAGATTATATCATTGGCGAATTATTCATTTATCAATGAAATCTGTCAAACAAGATTATATCATTGGCGAATTATTCATTTATCAATGAAATCTGTCATACAAGATTGTATCATTGGCAAATTATTCATGAAATCGAATCAACATTGATCAATGAAATCTGTCAAACAAGATTATATCATTGGCGAATTATTCATTTATCAATGAAATCTGTCAAACAAGATTATATCATTGGCTAATTATTCATGAAGTTGAATCTACAATGATATATGTCAAACAAGATTGTGCCATAGGCGAATTATTCGTGAAATTGAATCTGCATTATGTTATGAAATCTAACATAACTATTTTCTAATTGTTTTGTTTTCTGATGCTTTGTACTTGTAACTTTATCGACAATCCAGTAGCAGGAAGAAGAATTTGTTAAAATAGAGTGTAAATTATATTATTTTATGTGAACAAAATATGTATTTTGGGGTAAAGTTGAAATAGTTTCGATTTGCTTTTGTCTTGATATACGATCCATCCAACGTTCCCTCTAAGGTGCGCGCGTGCGCGCGCAGCTGCTCAGGCATCCCCGCGCAGCTGAATTGTCAATTTTCGCTCAATCCGACGTTAAATTTTGCTCGTCTCCGTAATGCTTGCGCAGTGCAGCGAGCGCTGCGCGCACACCTACCATTCGCTTAGAGGGAACGTTGGATCTATCTGGTTGAACCAAAATCTGGTATTTACGAACCCATTCAACATTCTTTAATCCACATCGTGATAAAGGACTCTCGAAAACAAAGCGTTTCTTGTCTTCAAGTTATACGTATCCCTATTGCAAATTATTGCAAATCATACCCTAAAATTTAACTTTTCAAGATATTCATCGAAACAAGGGAAACACATTGGTGCTTTCGTTCTATTTCTGCAATTCTTTCTGCACTTTTAAGGGACCCCCTTCCCCCCACGATACGTATGGTTAGTTGTGCCCCCAAAGATTTACACAGCATAGGTAATGGACATGTCACTAAAGCCAGTAAATATTTAGCCTGAGTTATAGCATCTGCATTGGCTTACAACTGAAAATTCCTACTCTTGTTTTATTCCTAGTTACCTACACCATCTTCCAACTCCCCCGTACTCTCTCGCTACCACCAGACTGACAAGAGTAGCCTCCTCTTACAGATATTAGCCCCAAGGCAACATATCTGCGAGATTTCGTCGATATCCAACCAGCGGTTTTAGAAGACAGTTTTTAAAGGCATTGAAGGATGGGCGGAGGTACAGGAACATGGAAGCCATCACAGTATAATCCCTAAGGTGTGAGATACAAAATACTTTCCTTTTTTCAATTATTGATAATAAAGTCTCAACAACTACGATCATTAAAGTTTTCTATAAGACTTTATTATGATTTAATTTATTTAAACTGCCGCTGTCAGTCTCCAACGTTAATGTTAGCATACAATCTTAATGCCAAGAAGCAATGTACAAATTGTGTGCCATTGAAGCAGAAACATATTAAAACAGTATGTATCCTACATCCAAGCACGTCACTGGATTATCTCGAAAAGAACCAATACCTCTGACACGCAATACCAGCAATACATATACAGCTTCGGAACAGCGTCTGGCCTTTGTCGAGCAATTCCTCTTTCAAATCACCAGTAATTAGTATTCTCAGCTTCACGTGATTCTTGTTTCGTGACAAAATTAATGCGATTTGTGTTTGCAACTGATTAAATATAAATGTTTGGTAACTGGTTAATTGTCTGATGACCACTGTTGTGAATGCTGAATTAAGATGCGTACATCGACCTGTCACTCAACACAGCACATTGCTAAACGTATTGTCAGCAAAATGTCCTTTGTTGTAAATATCATCTGAAATTAGCGTCATGTCCCCTGGGTAATTGTATGCAACGACCGCACGTTCATTTAAAAATAGTGTAATACCTGGAAGTGCTTACCGTACATACTCGAAAAATTGTTTCAGCAAATCTGGGTCTATATAGTGTGTTAGTCTCAATAACTAAAAACAAGCATAGAGACCAGGATCTACCACCGCATGATGTTAGGTAGACTAGTGTCTATGCTGTGTACAGAATGACTGACTTATACGCAAACACATACGGTATTTACCAATTATTGGAAAATCTAAGCTAACTGTAGCAACTTATATTTCCGAAATTTGTACCACCCGTTGACTTGTGCATCAAAAATATTTCCTTATAAACCAAACATTTATAGATCTGCAAGTTGTTTTTTAAACTCAACGAAAGAAAAATACAAAAAGCTGGGAAGAAAAAATCCATACATCACTCTATTTACATAACATTATTTAACACGCACACATCCTAATCACTGGCTATAGTCACATTCCTTGATTTATTCAGAACGTTACATTGCTAGCATGTTGAGGTCATGGATGTGGCTTGGTGATTTAAAAGTTATGTGGTTCTGGTGACGAATAACTGGTATATGGTTATTATCATAAAATGATAGCTATGGGGTTTTAATGAATGTATAACAGTTGTTGCGTGGTTCTGATAATTTTATAACATATATTACAATAGCAGACCACTGTTTTCCAATTATTATGAACTACTTCATCAACAGTCATTCTTGGAAATTATTTTATTTAATGTGTTTTATAATTTTTAGAGTATAATTTTATTTAATGTGTTTTATAATTTTTAGAGTATACAATATTTTTTTATAAAAAATTTTTGTATATAAAGCATGTATTATTTCAGTGTTTCTATGTTTCGTAGCTGTTGTTTTGGATCCCACCTGTATTTTTACGTGTCATATAGACACCTCAAAGCGACGCACCTTGTTAATCTCAACATTTTCCAATGCATAGCGCTTGTTAAACTTATTTAATATACACCAGAACGTGCCAGACTCATGTCGATGATGATTATCTTGCATATCTCTCATCATACTTCAGACAATAGTGTAAAACGTTCTAGATAACTAATTAAATCACGAAATAGGAAGCATGTATCGATTTTCCACGACGGATATGATAACATTTGCTAAATTTTACTAGAGCACAGCTCTAAATTATGCGCAGTTGTCAAGTTATTTCATTACATTTTTGCCCCGTTTTGGAACCAGAACTAAAAGATCCTGTTCGCACCAAGGGTGGCGGGTGTCAGTTTTTATGTAAGAATTGATGTGCTTGTTTCCAGATGATGTCCACTGGCCAATTATGACACGTGCAATCAGTCACTATTCCAATTAAATTTTTAACGAAAGCTTCTTTCAGCAAGATTTCAAAAATTCAAAACCTTTCTCTACATTCTGAGAACAAATCACATATACACATACACACACACAATCACTCACGCGAGTACTCTGGACATATGCTTTGTTTACTGTCATATAACGGATGAAGCATACCAAATGGGATACAAGTAACAGAAATCCAAGAAGACTCGAATTCCTATCATGAAGAGTTGAAACATTACATGGCAAAGGAAGCGGCAGATCTGTCTCTGTTTAGTTTGTTTGGAGTAGTAATCAGTAGAATAAACCCTGATCTGCGGTAGTTTCAGTTACCTTCAATAAAAGTTCTAAAAGAGAAGAAAACAAACTGCCATTTACCTACAGCATGATTACCAGCATGCTGTTTTTTTTTTATAATTTATGCATCACAATAGGCGTGAGCCAATCAGGATTCCATCCATTTCTATCATTGACTAATGCATTTTTTTTCTTTACATCTGCATCATGCTAATTAAATGTCGTACCATTTCGACAGTATCTCAACTTCTTCAAGTTTTGCGCTATAAAAAAAATTATTTGCTTTGTTAGATAGATATATAGATGGCCGGATAGACAAACAACAAACTGACAAAGATATACCTCAATGTAGTACCAATTAATGAAATGTAGTATTAGTCAATGTGGTACAGTTACTTTTAAACTGACTTGAAACACAAATAAAGTCTGCAAGACATTAGCTCAGTCTAATTAGAATGTAATTAGTGACAGCGTATCCAGAATGCTTAGGATATACATCATTTACTTTATGATTTCGCATATTTGTTTTCAGTTAGCATTCATTCTTCATTTCTTTAATATTTTTGTCATTATGAAAGAAAACTAGAGTAGAGTTATGTTGTTTGTTCTTACACACGCCAATCATATACCATAACAACGGTAAGCAGTGACTCAGTAAAAATTCTGTTCAGACGTTTTCACGGTATTGTATCTTGTTAAAATTGATCCTTGTATTAAGATTACAGAAAAAAAGGGGAGGCAGGCGCAAACGAACTAACTATCTGCTCATTATAAATGAAAATAATTTAAGTAATTACCTTTCTAAGACAGCTAGAAATCCGTGTGGAAGTATGCTATTGTCAATTAATTGAAAGTTGTAAAATTAAAAACCAAGCCAACACGAGCACTGTAATACTTGTGCAATTCAACCAATTTTATTTTTTACTTTTATTCAACATGTATTACGGTTTAAATCGAAATTACATCAGCGTGGTTTTCGTTGAGATAAGTCCCGGTGCAACGGTTTTTCAAATTGTCTTAAGGAACACGAAATTGAATGTTACCACATGCTGGTTCTGCTATAAGCAAGGAGCCTCCCTTCGCAGCCCCGTAGGTTTCTGGAACCAACACATCGGTAACAAGGTTTTCAAGTAATTTAATGTTTTCGTTTGCACCAAACTATCAAAGAAGGTTTAACAAAACTTACAATACACTGCCAAACTTTCTCCTCTATCATGTAATAACTTTTAATCATTTAAACATCTCGTCACTTACAACTTAGTTAAAGCTATAATTTACAATATCCTGTGTTATTCCTCTACCAGTTATACTGGCTGCCATGTATAGCCTAACCCAAAACAACAACAAATATGAAAAGGACCAGCTCTAAAACTGTAGACTAAAGCATTATTTTCATCAAATTTGGATTATTTTGTAGGACAAACGTTTCATCTTGCATTCCTGATTATGATACAAAACCCTATTATTTCTCAGAGTTAGAAGAGGGCTTACAATTAGGTTCTTGATGGTGTAAGTGTGGTAAATGTGCTCAAATTATTATTAAAAAAATATTCTAGTTGAAATGTCAACCCGTTGTTTACAACGATGACTAATAACGGGCACTACAAAAACGCGAGAAAGGAACGGAAATAAACAGATCAGAATATTGAAGTTCATATCTTGTGACATTGATTAAATATTATCATTCTCACAAGAACTCTAATTCTTCAAAAACAAAAATACACAAACGCTGCATTTGTCTAAATGTACAGTTCAAATGTAGTAGAGCTCCAGAAAGCAACATGTCTGCTCGATTCAGACATAATTTCGCATACTTCGTGGTTCCGTTGTAGCGAAAACCATGTCAAAGTATTTTAATGTTAAGTACATAACGACATAAATGTATTGATATCCTTTCCCTGGCCAATTGGCTTTCGATAATAGCTGCATTATTATCTATTTTGTAAATGCATTTCACGTTGGTGATACCATACAAACAAACGATCAGTGGATATTAATTTAATATGCTATTTTCATTAGCTAAGACAAAAAATAATATGTATTCACAGGCCTATTAGCAGCGACAGAGTCAAACCGCTATGTTAATAATGCCGCATGCTTATAATCTCTGTAGGATTAGGTGACAAAGTTTCCACAGTGTATAACTAGGTGACAAAGATTGAACATTATATAACTTGATTGACAAAGTTTTCACATTGTAACACTAGGTACCAAAGTTTAAACACAGCATAACTAGGCGACAAAGTTCACACAGTGCTTAATTAGGTAAGAAAGTTCACACAGTGCTTAATTAGATAACAAAGTTTACACAGTGTATAAATAGACGACATAGTTTACAAATTATATAACTCGGTGACAAAGTTTGTACAATGTATAACTAGGAAACAAAATTCACGTAACACAAGAAACACGAACATTATAAAAATATAACTTAAAATGACTTAAGACTTAAGTAGTTATTCTTATATCTACCGCATCTACAATCATTTGAAACCAAAAAGGTAAACAAATAGTGTTTGCCCTTTATAAGAGTTTTTATTGTTTTGTCCACGAAGTACATCTTGCTTGGAATCAGCATCACATTTTAGCTCTAATTAGGGTAATCAATTCCGTTGCCCTGTATGTATGTATATATGTATGTATGTATGTAGGTAGGTAGGTAGGTAGGTAGGTAGGTAGGTAGGTAGGTAGGTAGGTAGGTATGTATGTATGTATGTATGTATGTATGTATGTATGTATGTATGTATGTATGTATGTATGCATAGTTCACAAATGTGAAGACATTGGTAATTCTGAGTCTTCAGGAATTACTTGTAATTGTTCACATACAAATTGACCCTGAGGAGCAGTTGAATCTAATATATTGATTGAACGTCTACCCGTGGACCACACTGGGAATCGTATGTGTCGTCACAAGCCAAAACAGAATCAGTAGCTCTTTCTTTTTCGCCTTCAAGTTAACCAGGTTCATATAATTATTTTACGGTAACGTGCCTAAAAGTGGTTGTTTCCAAAACTCATGTCGCTGTATTGGTATGTGTTTTTGTGATTGCACTAATGGGTTTTATAGAAACTGCACGATTAATTTTATTATTTAATGGAGCTATCACACTTGGTCGTCTTGAAACCCATTCACGAGATCCCATGGATCTTTTTAACTTTGTTCATGGATATTTCATTTTCATATTGATACCCAAATGACCGCTCAGCAAATGTTGATTAAATCGCTCAACTATTCCCTGATCGCTATGCATTGCGGTATGTCCTCGTCTAATTTTGACGTTATGTTTTTTCCTATCAATGTCCTCCCATAAACTAGTTCGATATGTGCAAATCCACGCCTAGCTTGATGTACTTAGCGGTATCGACCCCAGTCCTTGGGTGGACCTTCGCACAACTTTTTCATAACTTGTTTCACAGTCCCGTTGAAACACTCTACTAGACTATTGCACTGCTGGTGATACAGGGTAGTAGTCAGGTACCTACTAGTACTGTTAGTATCTCATCAGGAACACCAACTCTGGACCAAATATCTAACAAAGCCTCATCCAACGTAAATGAATCAATGTTGTTCAACGCATTTCAAAATCTCCTTCCGTATGCCTTTGTAGGTTAGCTCGGTGCCTGTCATTTTAATCCATTTATCGAGAAGTACACGCACGCGAGTGTCTCCGTTGTTCATTTAGACGACTCTGAAAAGTTTGCAAAAACTTTTAGCCAACAGCTCCTTGTGCCTTAATGGATTCGTATACTTCAGTCGGTGCCATATTATGACGTACATTCTTGGCAACTCCTTGCAAAAATGCAGAGATATTAATAGCCCACTGATCCTTGAGTATATAATAGATTAAAACTAATTATTCAACCTGAGTTAAAAAGGTATCGATGATTTCCATCAGAATGATATAACTTAGTCTCACTTAAACTCATCAACCATCAGTATTATCAATTCTTTGATTTCACATCCTGAGGAATGCAAGAAGAATTAAAACTAATAAGCATCCAAAAATTATCCAGGTTTACATTAACAAGAATAATTTTTTTTCTTCAAGTTTTATTTCACTGTTTGATTGCTAGGCTTAATGCAAAATTAGGAGCATTTGAACATTTTAACATTATTTATTTTAAACGTTTATGTCAATCAAAGTGTCAGTATTATGTTCTTATATATATATATATATATATATATATATATATATATATATATATATATATATATATATATATATATGGAGCAATCGTATAGTCAGCTTGGAGCGATCTTAGTGTTCTAAGATCGCTCCAAGCTGACTATACGATTGCTCCAGTTCACCCTACCATTGCTCCAGTTCATCCTACGATTGCTCCAAACTCACCCTACGATTGTTCCAGCTCACCCATTTTGAACTATTTGGCGTGCCATATCTACCCTCGAAGTAAGATGGGTATTTAATTGGATTTAACGACGGTATCTAGGGAATGACCTCTCTCGATATTATGAGCCGGTGTGAGTGAAAGATGGAATATCAACCAAGAAATGGGCAAGATTCCTGGGGAAAAAATAATGCAATACGAGCTCCTTTAGACTAGAAGAAAAACTGATTTGATCAAACAAAATTAATAGTGGTAATTTCAATTCAACTTAAATGATATCAACAGGATTTATTAGCATTGTTTAATTTGGATATATTACAGCATTACGACGAGTAGTGAAGCAAGCACAATGTTCACGACTGATTGCATCAAATTCCCCTCGACTGTGTTCCAACGTCCCTCTATCCTCGGGTCTTCCCTTTCCGACTGTCTCTTCCTTCTTGGACTTCATAGATTTTACTCTCTACTCGTCACTTTCCTCCTTTCCGACCTCATTCGTCACTTCTCCCATTTTTTCGGATTCCGTCTCCGGACTGTTGAGTCCCCTCTCCCTAGGAAAATTGTTTCCTTAAAGGACACAATTATCCCTAAATTGCTATATGTACCGCTTTCTAGATGTATATAAAACTCGATTTTCGTTACTCAAAATACTCTCCATTCAGACACTGCGTAATACCTACCTACGGTAGTACCTTGCAATAAATTAGCAAGTGGTCTCTATATCGAGCATGTACCGTACGTTACTACATGTTAGATTACTAATGCATAAAATTCACAGATCCTTACTCACTTCCACATTTCTTAAACATTACAAAAATAAATATAATATTTAGTGATCGCTAACTCATGATAATAAATATCGTCCTAACATACAAAGAAAATTATTTCATATTTATTCATATAACCCTATAAATCTTGCGCATATGAATATTTGGATTGCAGATAATCAATCCTGATAACTAATGATCGTAAAATTTGAAGATAAATTGCATAGCAACTCTAGCATCAACACATTTCCATGAAATTGAATAAAATAAATTGCATACCAACTCAACATCAACACAATTCCATGAAAATGAATAATCGATACATAATATGGAACCTTGTCATATCAACAATTTCATACAGCAAACAACAACATAGAATATTACGTAAAATTAAAACTGCGTACCTTGATGCTGTTAACAATAAAACTTTTGCATCCGGCATATAACCTTGTCTTTCTCGCAAGACAAATACATGTGCTTTCTCTTGTTTACAGAGGAATACTATTCTCTCTCTCTCTCTCTCTCTCTCTCTCTCTCTCTCTCTCTCTCTCTCTCTCTCTCTCTCTCTCTCTCTCTCTCTCTCTCTCTATTACTATGTAGTCTTGTCGGAAAAGCTTCCATCCTAAACTGAGCAATCTATCAGCTAAAAGAGCTGAAGTTGTGTGGTTACGTGTTGCGCTGACGTGGTGTGGTAACTGAAGTGGTGTGGTACTGAAGAAGTATGATGAAGTGGTGTGGTGCCGTTTTGTGCTGAAGTGGTGTGGTGCCGTTTTGTGCTGAAGTGGTGTGGTGCCGTTTTGTGCTGAAGTGGTGTGGTGCCGTATTGTGCTGAAGTGTTGTGACGTAGTGTGGTGACGTGTTGTGCTGAAGTGGTGCCATGTTGTGGTGACTACGTGTGTGGGCTTGTCTATGCTGACCGTGTAATGCCCGTGTGTGGTGCCTGTGTATGGTGCTTACGTATGCTGCATATATCTCGTCATATGGACGACGTAATATTTATTTAAATATCTTCTTTGCAGTCTCGTTATATGAACGACACCTGCATAAGTTCATTCTACACAAATCTCGTTCCATGAACGAGAACTTCAGAATTTAGGGTTCACAATTGCATATGTCTCGTCATATGGACGACGTATTAATTATTTAATATCTTCATTCTAGTCTCGTCATATTGACGACGCATTCTTTTCATATTTGCATCTATCTCGTTATACGAGCCTTTTATATATATTCATATTTGTAAATTCATTCACATACTTCTTTTTTTTTTGTCATTACGTTACTGAAATTCAGAGTTCCATGTTAGGAACATTTATTTAAATAGATTTTTCTTATATTTTGTAAAATATTGGTGTCAGAGTTGATTTTTAAAATTGCGTTTATAAAATAAACATCTTATTAACGCAGTTGTGTTCCGTGTCTTCACTAATCCAGTTCCGACTCGGTCTATCATGTGACATCTCTCTCTCTCTCTCTCTCTCTCTCTCTCTCTCTCTCTCTCTCTCTCTCTCTCTCTCTCTCTCTCTCTCTCTCTCTCTCTCTCTCTCTCTCTCTCTCTCTCTCTCTCTACTGAACTAAGTAATTTAACTTTTCCCTTTGAACAATGACTTTTTGACAGAGATCGGAAGTTCAGCTTTCTCTTTCTCAAACCCGTTTAGAATATCCTGTAAATGTCATTGAATAAGAACACAAGCCCCTTTGAAGTTTTAGCACTGATGTGGAAGAAATGAAAAATAAAGGTCAAAATGACCCTTCCCATATACTCTTCTGGTCTAAATGCGATACAGTCTCTGAGCTCGACACATTGTATTTTAAGGTTTAATGCTTATTCGGAATTCAATATTCCAAAACCTATATTGATCAAACTCCGTCAGTAGATGAACACGATAAATGTATTAATACTTTAGTTGTTTACAATGATGTAATGCTGGACAAGCAATCAAATCCGGCAAGAATATTTTATCGAGGCAGTCATAAAAGCACATACGTGATTCATGTTACTCAGCGATATACACAAATACCTTAAGTAATCAGAGATAACTGTAATATTTAGCTGTATTTAATGGACTTGATACACATACTCATCAGATTTGGTGTTCAGGAGATTTGCATATAATGGAATTTAAAAACTTCACGTGCGCAAGCTACCCCACACGGATTTATGACGATAAATGTATATGTTCCTAGGTCGCGATATCGTGTTGGTCTTGATAACATCTTCGGTTAACAAATAGCAGATAGTCTGTTATAATAATGATTTAATTACTCAAATCTAAAGAGCAGCAAAAAGGATGCGACTTCAATGAAACATTAGGGTGGGTAAACAAAAGATACATACAAAATTTGAAATAAACATTAATGAAAAAATATAAAGTAACAACAAAAAAAAACAATTAGAAAAACTCTTGGACACTTAGAAGCTTCGGTTTATTACGCTTGTATTTTTCATTTTCGTAAGAAGGTTTTTTTTTTTTAAAATGACGTTTCAGCAAAAGGTCTGTTCTTCTTCATGGAGAAAGAAAATGGAAGTCAACACCAAAAATGAATAAAAACTAATAGCTAATTAACCGCAGTTGCCCTGCGTAATGATACCAACAGACAGGTTTAATTGAAACAATTGCGCCTAGCATGTAAATAATTGTTTCGTTCGTCACATGTTCAGCCCGTCAAAAATGGCAGTTCACATCATCATCATCATCATCACCATCATCATCATCATCATCATCATCATCATCATTATTATTATTATTATTATTATTATTATTATTATTATTATTATTATATAATCCATCATTAAGTAAATAGTCAATGATGGAGAAGTTCAAAAACTGAATCAATCTGTTGTTATTATTAGACAATGAGCCGACTTAGCCGTTGATATAGATTTAAATCGATTCTTTAATTTGCTGTAGAATGTCTTCACATGAAAATAGTACAATCTGGCACGAATCTGATTTTCTGTTATGTCGGCGGATTATCATTAAATAAAAGCATCTGAGTAGGTCAACTGGAAATCGAGGCGATAGCTGATTTATTTCTTGTTTTCTTTTTGAAGACAATGCTTTGCGATATTATGAGCCCTACAGTCCGCTCATATTTACACTAACTGACCCGAGAAATAATAAAAGAAGTTTAAATTATGTTTGCGAGTTTCAATTAACAATTTAAAAACAACCCATAATTGAGTTATTAAACCAATGCAAACCTTAACGAAGTTATTCACATGGGAGATAGCAGGTAGGATATGCGACAGATGATGCAGAGAACTTAGAATCTGATGAAAAGAATCATGCATGAAAACCGCAAAGTAGATTTTACAAGTCCGAAATCGATAGTTAGTTCTTAATAGCGTCTTACTCATATATTATTGGGGCCTATTGCCCAAAGTAAAATGTAGAACGTTCATCATCTGAGATATATACAAATCACAGGTGAAACTTGAGAACATTAGCTGTGTCTTGAAGAGTGTGTCACATATTCAACAATTGTTCAGTCTAACTGCCGAAGCAATCTGTTAGTGGATGCATATATTAGTAGAACTAATCTCATCAACATGAATGGCTCAAAGGTATCAATAGTGAAAACGTATAACGCATATTCTCTTGCTATGAAGAGCTGTCAAATAATTCCTGAACATTGAATACATAAATCCACGAAAGACTCACCATTCGCAATTATCCAATCCAACTCGATATTTCGTTGTTGTTTCACTCAGTTCAAAATATGAGGCAACATCATACAAAGAATTAAGTTTCCTGTGGATGAAAATTAATATGTATTCTTGGCAGATAATGGCTAATGGTGCAAAGTACCAAAAGTGTAATTATATAGTGTTGATAATTCTAATAATGATGATGGTGGTGATAATGATGACGACAACGATGATGACGATGATAATGGCAATGATTACTATTGCAATAAAATGTGACTACTACTACTATTACTTATTGCTATTATTATTATTATTATTATTAGTAGTAGTAGTAGTAGTAGTAGTATCTCGTTAGTATTGTTGCATTAACATCCTTGTTATAATACAATTAAAAAATAATATTTGGTTCTTATTATCATTTGTGTTGTTTTCATTCTTATTCTTATTATTATCAGTAGTAGTAGTAGTAGTAGTAGTAGTAGTAGTAGAATTAGCATTACTATTATTATTATTATTATTATTATTATTATTATTATTATTATTATTATTATTATTATTTCATTCATTTATTTGTAGCTGGGTATGTACATTAATGTTTGTACGAAACTGAAGGAAAAAAGCATAATAAAATTTACAATAGCTTTCTTGTAAAATGGGAAGATAAAATGCTTTCGCCTTTTTGTTTAGGAAAGTTCCTGCTGTAAAAAATTCTGTTACAAAATTTGAAAAAGGACAAATATTTGGTGTCGTGTTTTTTATTATTATTATTTCGGCTATTATTTCTTCCAGTCCACTAGACATTTGTGAGTTTAGGTCTCCATTACCTTTTAGAATTTCTGCTTTAGAGATAGGAGTTTTTAAAAACATTTCATCAGAGGTTTCAGTCATAACTTTTCGCTACGATACGGTAACGATCTGAACTACTAATACCACTGGAGACACGAGATCATGCCATTACTGCATGCTTTGTGCGCAAGTGTGTTGTTTGATCAGCTACCAAAACTCTGAGACATCATATTCGGATTATATTAATTCCGTTTTCATTTTATACTTATAATTCTCTTTTTTCATGCGAATCACATTGCAACCTATGTTTAAATTAATAGAAATAATGTTTTCTCTTGCCTATTTAAGAGATCACATATTTATTCCACCAAAAAAGTTGCTTATTTATCTTTGTTACAAAGAAACAACATACCTCAGGGCTGACGTGAACTTTTTTTTTCCAATAATTCGACCATATTCTCATAAGTGTCAATCGAATCATACCCATTGAAATGATACACATGAAACAAAATATGGTAGTCTATATAAAAATGATCTCTTTTAAAGTGGGACTGACAGTCATCCTGGTAAATTCTTGTCATGATATTTTCTTCTATTGATTTTGACACGACAAATGAACATGTAACTAAATTATTTTATTTTGTATATATTTTCTATATCGGATATCGGAGTTATGCATACAATATTAATTTTGTTTAATCTTCTACAGACTGCTCCTATGTCCTATGGGTTAGAGTCTCTGTGAGAAGTCGTGGATTTTTCAAAATGGTGCTAAAAGCTTCCTAAGAGGTTAGTGTTATGACTGGACGAGCTGGTGCCAGGATAATATGACTCGGTGGAACATGATACTGCAAGTCTGCGGCATGATGCCCCAATGCTAGACATCACTATAAGCTGCCCCATTGCAGACATCGTAACGATATAAACGAAAATTGTTAAAACTACTTTAAAAATCATATTCTATCAAACATTTCGTGTGAGTTCTGTGTCTGTCCACACTGTTAGATTAATTAAATCAGGAACATCTCAGCGACTCAACTAAAAGTCAGTTCGAGTTGTAGATGCTCGCGACTTTCGCGTTTATTTTGTAACTATTGTGATTATTATATATTCGATAGTGGCTTTGTAACAGAATTGTTACCGAGAGGAGGGTGGATTAAATGAACAATACAAACACAATTTGTGAAAGAAAATATAAATTTATGTAATAAATTATAAATGAAAAAAATACAGATGTATTAACACAATAATTCATGCACTCAACCCACAATTAAACTCACAACCATTTACAATACATGAACAAATTAAATAACAATACAAAAGGAATCTCAGATGTAAAGGAATCTCTTGGATTATACACAGATCCAAGAATCCTTTACGAAAGTTAAATAAATGCAAGTATGATTTACGAAAAAAAATAAACACAAACGACAAACTATCTATCGCACGATGGATTGCGATAACTAGCACGATCATATACTTGTATTCAATCAAGTTGCTAGCTTTTATTGATATCTATGTGATCACTTGAAATATTATTGCGATCTGACATAAACATGCAAATACAACAATGTATTAAATTATATCACAATTTCAATACACCTATGTGTCTCCCCTGTATAACCGCACGATTCAGCAACAGTTGAATCGTCTCCCAGTTTCCCCGAGAACCGAGGGTTGACCAATACTATTATCGGACGTTTCCCTACACGGATCCACCACAGTTATACGTTCAGACAGCACACAACATCTACCAGAACCGACGGTTCCTCACTACCCTAGATGTCGACCCGGACGTTTTACAACTCTAAGACAGCTCCGACACTCGGACTTCTAGCTTTCCGGATATTTACATGTTACACAGATGTTGACGAACAGACAGTTCGACACACAGACAGATACTTCAATTCCGTTTGCACAAATTAACGGCACAAGCACATTTAGATATTTATACAGAGATGTTCCAGAACAAACAATAGATGTCCCACAACAAATCAAACGATATCAAAGACGTTTATCAAAAGATGGTATCAGATGTGTTAACAGCTACGGTATCAACGATGTTATTAGCAGCTACGGTATCAGATACATTGTAACAACTACGTTAGCAGCTACGGTATCAGAGACGGTATCAACGATGTTATTAGATGCGCTATCAGTGATGTACTTCTACGGTATCAACGATGGAATCAACGACGGAATCAGCGACGGAATCAACGACGGAATCAACTATAATAAACAAAACCAGACTAATAATAGTTGTCTCAAAAATAATCTAAGCCGTAGATTACGATATTGTATTTAAAGTCTAAAAGTGACTAGTAATTCCAAATATTCCACGTTTAATTGCAATAAAAGCATCATTATACGAAATGATAATCTGAATAAAATTCACAATAAAACGAAATGTAAATTTAACACTCACCCCTTTGGCTGGAGATTTGCAAGACGAGGTTATCTATCCTTCGATTAGATATTTTGGTTCCCGTAAAAAAATTATGATAAATAGTTCGCCTTATATACTCTCAATAGGTGAACATAAATCACATCGAGCTTGCCGTACACCACGTAAAACGAGTATTTCGGATTTCATGTAAATTACAAATTGGCACATGCAAATCGTTACACGCCACTTAATCACCCCAGGTAATGCGTGTACGACGAAATCAAGAAAAATGGTGAGTTTCGTTTGCAATTGAAGAACAACAAAAATCAGTTCAAATTTTCGCCTAATTCTGTGACAGGCTTGGCCAACATTTTTGAATGACATAAAGTCAGAAGATTGTATTATTGTCTTCCTAACTCCTGATTAATAGTGTAGTTAACACCTGTTGTCAAACTTCTGAAAGATTTGGTCTCAGGCATATGTTTGAAAATGAGACAACGCTTTTCTCCGCATTGAAAGTTTAATATATGTATGTGTGATTGTGTGTTTCGGATGAGGAACATATAACAACAAACAAAACATTATCACTGGATAAATCTCTGCGGTACATTTGCGTCCCACATGTGACAATAAATAAACAAACTAACGAACCTTAATAGCCAGGATGAAGCTGCATGCGCGTGCTGTAGGAGTGCATTAATACGATTCCAAATATTAAGCATGACCATTAAACCCCAGTGGACACAGAAGAATGAAATTGAAAACTATAAAAAAAACTATTAACTGTAGAGTCCCATTTCATTAGCGAATGGAAAAATAATTAAAGCATACCTCGCGCACGTTTTATAGGACTAATGGCATATTTATCAAAAATGCATTTAGCAAATATTTACCAAATTTGCTTTGGATAGATGACTACTTTAGATCGATTGATTACAATGTTAGGTTGTACGTTCACTTATATTAGATATAATTATCTAGATCAGATAATTATTCAATGTTGAAAGTAGTGTAATATACTAAATGGTGTGACATGTTCTTTGTGATCAACATTTAACGCAATAGTTTCAATGCATATAAGGTTGACATTGAGAAATTTGTAAATCCAAAATTAAAATGAAAATTCCCATATTAGCTTCTTACTAAATAGTTACATCAAGTTTGGATTTAGGTTTTGAAAAGTTGTTGTCGGCTTCTGACCATTTGTTGTGCACTTTTATATAAGATATAATTTTTATTTTTTACATTTAGGGAAATTGAAGTAATTACATTTTATAACCTGGATATCGCAAGCGTAAAACTGTTCAAGTCTCTAAGGATGCCCTTATCAAGAATTGACACGATGGCGGTTGAGATTGGCTGGGCTGGAAGATCAATCATCGGAGAACAATAGAATCTGACAATTATTCAAGACTAATTATTCATGAAGACACTTTTGTGTGCCATCGATTGCTTTTGATAAATGCTAAATCTGTTCAAAGTGAAAAGGTTGCAGGGTTGTGTTCAATCCGAACTAAAAGGAATACCCTTTGAATCATTGGCATATCATTGAAAAATAAAAAAAACATTACCAGTCTGAATTGATGAAGCCTAATAGCACAGAAATTGGATCCTTTCAGGAAAGTTATGCATCGATCAGTCTTATATTTTGAAATAGGTGATCGTGGATTATTGCATTTAGCGCAAACAATTTGCTAATTTTAAAGTTGAATTTGAATAAAGATATGCGCTTGTTTTGCAAACCACCTTCTAAACAAGATGCAAATTAAACTTTATGGTTTCTTAATTAAATTGATTGATAATACCTTACCAAAATCCGAATAGAATGGTTCAATATCGGGAAAATGCAAGATCTTGACAAGTTAATTTTATAGTGAAAGAAATCGTAGCCTATTAAGCGGTTGTCTTGAGACTAGTGTTAATAGAGTTGTAAGGAGATACCGAATGGGGCTTTGGTCCATACCCATTCCGGGCATGTGCTAGTTAACGAGCGTCAGACAAACTTTTCAGATTTTAAATCTTTGCATTTCAAATAGTAATATTATAAATTTTATATACTTTGTTTTGCAATATCTCATTAGCAATATTAATTGTCTGTAAATGGCATAGTACTGACATTTTGTCTCGTGGTGTACCTGATACAGACTTATACCATAAAACACTTTCTTTTATGACTATGATTTTTCAAGAAAAATTTCGTCACAAACTGATGGTTCCTTTTTAAGTTTCATACCTACATTTAGGATAAAGGTTCATCTACACAAAAAAAAAGCGATGAAAGTGCAAACAACTGAATACGAGTTACCCGTGCATATTCCTAAGGGCCATTGAAAACATGTTATTATCAAGTTAAACATGGTGAAACTCACCATTTCCAAAAAACGTTGTAAACATTAACATATGTTTCAATACTCCCATGTTAATATAATTTACGGGTGTTTTCGTGAGTTTTCTGTCGTTTTAGCATAATTTCTAACCAGTTCAAACAGCTCTACCGGCACCTATTTGTACTTTTGGATCAGGCCCTTTATGCTAAACTCCTAGAGTGCTAAGCCGAAAATTTATTTGCATACAAGAACTATGGTCCCTTTTTAAAACAATGTTTTCGTGAATTGAGTGATTGTGATGCAATTGTTATATTTCTTACGTATTCAGTCTTTGACACTCATACATTTATGAATATGAAATGGTGTTCCACAGCAATTTATTGTTTTGTCTGTATTTGGAGATTCTCTGGATATATTGCTGTGAGTTCTAGATTTGTTATTTTCAATTTGCAATCAATTTTATTAATTTATATATAAAACGTATTCTAGTAAGATGTTAAAATGCTTCCAAATTTGAGACTAAAACCAATAATTATAGCAATCTGAAACAAGAAAATCGTTCTTCCTGTATTATTTATGATGTAAACGCTTGTGATGTTTAAATTTTAAGATTTTTTGGGATTGTTTACAAAAACATAGACATGAAATAAGCGTTCCAAATTCTAATAATCAACTAGAAGATATATTTCTTTTTAAACACAAGATCTAACCAGACCACAAATATATTAATACGGATAATCTAGCCAGGTCATTAACTAAAATATAACCGAGCCATTTGTATAGTAATTACTCAAATATTACTAGGCCATTTGCATAGTAATTACTCACATCTAACCAGGCCATTTGTATAATAATTACTCAAATTTAACTAGTCCATTTACATAGTAATTACTAAAATATAACCAATTCATTTGTATAATAATTACTCAAATCTAACCAGGACATTTGTTTAGTAATTACTCGAATCTAAGACATTTGTATAATAATGACTCAGATCTAACCATCTCGCATTCACATGACAACCGCTGTTCTAACTAGTACACGTTAATAATAAAACAAAAATTCAATCAGCTCATTTGCAATTGAATGATGACAATCTAAGCAGGCCATACTGATATAAATAATAAATATATATGTAGGCCATACCTATATAGCTACGAGTATATATATATATATATATATATATATATATATATATATATATATATATATATATATATATATATATATATATATATATATATAGCTCTTAAAGTAAGTAACAGAAAAGAGTGAAAGACAACATGTTTTGTAAAATTTAACAAAGTGAAAATGTGAAAAAGAACTTTCGACATTGCGAATTTAATTTCAAAATAATCCAAGAATTAGATCAGACACTCGTCCTTATAATCTAAAGTCCTGAATAAAATTAAAACATTAAATTGAAGGCGATGACGTGTTTGGTATAGCTTATAGAGTGTTGATGTGTCATCGTATCTTGAATCACAGTAATATAATTCCAGGTTTGAAATCAGTATAAATTTCAATGAATGTCTTTATCCTAGAATTTGATCAGAGCAACTTTGCATTTCTAGACAAAATAATTACTTGAAAAAAAAACTGGACACAACATAAAAATATTGAAAGAGATGGTAAAGCACGAATGACCAAGTCCTCCTCACAAGTATATATATATATATATATATATATATATATATATATATATATATATATATATATATATATATATATATATATATATATATATATATATATATATATATATATATATATATATATATATATATATATATATATTCATAGTTTTCTATTTGAAATCAGACAACAATTAGCATTTTCTGAAAATAACCCATTACCTAATGGAAATTGACCTTCTAGAACGATCCTAATGTTTATAATACAAAACAGTAACATGGAGTACAGTCAGAAAATTCCCAAACTTCGACGAAACACGAATATATTTTCTTCTTCTATTGATAATGATACTGATATTAAGCCCATACACGACTAGTTTAACTATGAATTATTTTATTACACAAACTACAATTTAAAACTTCAATCATGTCAATCAGAAATGAACTCTATTTTGGACAAGGTGAAGTCCAACATATAATGTTACATTACAATAGCATGTAATGAAATAAAAGAATTTTTAAAACTAACACACAAACTAACCACCCGATTTTTCGACAACGGTTGGTCCGGCACTTCTTTAAATCCGGTCAAAATTAGTTTACTAGGCGCGCGGTCAAGTGGATAGTTTACACTGCAGTTGTTTTTGGTAATACTTGTATTTTGTATGATTCTTATCTTATTTTACTTACATTTAACCATAGCTATAGCTTCAAAGAAAGATGCAAGAGTCAGTGGTGGTGTCAAGCGTAAACACCAGTCAACATCGATACAAGAAAAAGTAGAACTGTTGAAATAACTGGACCGTGTAGTTAACGTGTGAAAGCTTTGTGACACATGGTATTGGTTCATCAATTGTTTACGATATAAAGAAGCAGAAGGACAAAATATTTACATTCAGTTCAGAGTGTGATTCCAAGAAGCAAATGAACATTAGAAAAACTATGAAAGACGGAAAGAGTACTGAGCATGACTGACTGATTATGACAACGTCTGAGTGGTGGAGTGGACTTATTGGGCAGGATGGTAATGGACCAGGCTCGGCTCATTCTTTGACACCAATATTGCCAGAACATAGGTGATTTACCTGCAATTAAATTAAATGTAAGTAACAATAATGAATAATGACCATCTAAGCAGGCCATACCTAAATGAAAAATAAAACATCTAAGCAGGCCATACCTATATGACTCATAAAAAATCTAAGCAGGCCATACCTATATGAAAAATGAAACATCTAAGTAGGCCATACCTATAGAATAATGAAATTCTAAGCGCGGCATACCTATATGAATAATGAAAATCTAAGAAGGCCATACCCATCCTAACAATGAATATGTAAGCAGAACATACCTATATAAATAATAAAAATCTAAGCAGACCATAGCGATATCAATAATGAAAATCTAACCACGACATATAATTATGAATAATGACATTCTAGGCCATACCGATATGAATAATGAATATCTAAGTAGGCCATATATATAATAATAATAATAATAATAATAATAATAATAATAATAATAATAATAATAATAATAATAATAATAATAATGATTTTGTATAAGACCTAATCTTTAGAAGTTCTGAGCGCTTTACAACATCTATGATATGAATTTTAAAAAGTAAATTTTTTTTAAAACCATGAAATTGGAAAATACAAAAATGATAAAAATATTTAAGGAAGGAAACATTTGTTGGTCTTTAATTTTGTTCTTGCAGTCAAAATAGGTGAGTTTGAAGAGCACTTATTAAAGGGATCACTGTGTCTTTGTGTCTAATTTCAATAAGCAATTCATTCCACGTTACTTGGACCTAGCATGCAAAAGAACATTGTCTATGTGACTTCGTTTCTATGGTGGGTATAATGAGAATACGATTGTCAGAAGAGGAGCCTAAGTATCTTGCTGGTGTGTATACATGGGTGAGGCCAGATAGGTATGCTGGACTGGAGTCCGTCAGTGAAACGTATCAAAGAGAACAAATGTTGTGTTTGATTCTGGATCGAATGAATAGCTACTGTATGATACAGATCAGTGGGGAGGTGTGCACTGATCGTATTACTTGAAAGATGATCTGAGCTGTTGTGTTTTGAATTTTTTTAAGTTTCTGGTTTAGATATTGAAACGAACCATTGAGTTGAAATAGTCCAGTCTTGAAAGTACTACTGAACACACAAGTGTTTTAGTGGCATCAACTGAAAGATATTTGCGAATGGAGGCGATGCATCTAAGCTCAATAAATGCAGCCTTGGATATGTTCATGACATGTTGGTGCAATGTAAGAGTACTGTCTAGTGTATCACCTGGTTTCGTACTGACTGTGCAAATTTAATGTTGGTGTTGCTGATATTTATTGTCTGAGGTAAAGGATGTGAATGAGAAAGTCTTTGTGTTGTGATCAGTTCTAGCATCATTCGTCTGCAGCTGGTTACATACCATTCATGGTTTCACATCAGAAATGCATCTCTCTACTCCCTGGATGTTAGCATCAACTTCAGTTGGATATCTAGATTTGTATATTTGGGTGTCATCAGCGTACAATTGGTGAGACACTGGATGATGATATATGACCCCTGAGTGCGGCTTAGTGTATAGAATTAAGTGAACAGGTCCAAGAACAGACCTCTTTGGAACACCACAACATTGATCTACTGGGCTGGAGTGTATTCCATTTGTAGATAAAATTTGTGTCCTGTCGACAAAGTAGGACTTGAACCACAGTAAGGCTGTATTGTGAATGTCAAATACATGCTGGAGACGGTGAGTAATATATCATGGTCTATTGTGTCAAATGTTGCAGACAAATCAAGGAGGGTGAGGATTATAATCTGAGAATCCAATCTAAAATGTAACATGTTTAAGTGTGGGTTGGTTAACTGACTGTTTAAGATTTAAAACATGAATTGAATCTACGATTTTGTATGTGTATCGGTTTCCTGAACAAAGTGAAAGTTGAAATCTCCAATGCCACCTATTGAATTTCCATACTCCAAGAGATTCGGAAACTGCTTCAAAATGAGAGATTTAATCAGGTTGTTTTTTCTACTATGTGGACGATGATAGAGGCAGAAAAATAGACTGACCTTTGTTTCAGTGTGAGTGTTGTTTGGACTAGTTCATACTAAGTGTGGCAGAAATTGAAGGTTGTCTTGCGTTAAGACATTTTATCATGGACTTCTTCGTGGTGACAGCAATTCCATTGGAAGGAAAACGACTTGATGGAGTAACTGGTGGGTGTTAGATCCGCGCACTTGGTTTCATCGCCTGATGTTTTTAGCCATATTTCAGTCAGGAAGAAGACGTCTATATTCTGATTGTTGATAAAATTAATTATTTTCTTTCCGCTACTGCTGATTGAGCATTGATTAATGCAATACGCAGTGGTATTTCTGGGATAGTTGACACAAATGTTAACGATTTTAATAGGGATTTGCACAACTTTATCGAAATTAATGGCCGAATTGTTAAATTAATGAGCCGGAAAAGGGCTATCGGGATTCTTCTTCCGTTTCTACGCCGGCCAGCTTTTTTCGCTTCCGATTACATTTAAGTAATGATGAATGTAGTCCCAGTTCGTTTAGTCTTGAGCACAATGTAGTATGGAGAGCCAATGAGAGGTCATTTAAAAGCAATTAATGAGAGTCCATCATAGCATAAACGGGTTGACTGCCGATCACGTGATGGCGGTTAATTCAAGAACAAAGGACGTTGTAGCAGTTGAGCATGATACATGAGACAAATTCTAATTGTTCTCGTTTCCAAAACAAGGAAAGGACGAAACACATACGAACTGAACAGGCAATGCATGATGAAACACAATAATGTGGACGAAGATAGACAACAAGCACATATATCATGAAAAGAACAGCTCAACAACGGAGCAGCTGCTTCAAGAAGATTAATTAATAGCGGTCTTCTTTTTTTTCCTTTTCTATATGAATGATGAAAATCTAAAGAGGCTATACCTGAAAGAATAACGAAATCCAAGCAGGCCATACCATTATGAATGAAATTCGACTTCTGCCATACCCCTGTGTATATTTCCATTCTACGTATATCAATAATGAAAACATATTCATGCCATTCATTAATGAATAATGAAACTCTAAATAGGCTTTACCAGAAAGAATAATGAAAATTTAAGTAGACCATCCCTACATGACTAATGGAAATTCAAGCAGGCCATACGTATGCGAATAATGAAACTCCATGTAGCCGGTACATCCAAGTAGGTCGTACATGAAAAATTCAAACTATAAGGTGGCCATACCGATTATGAATAATGAAAATCTAAGTAGACTATACAATTATGAATAATTAAAATCTAAGTAGGCTATACAATTATGAATAATGAAAATCTAAGTAGACGCTATACAATTATGAATAATGAAAATCTAAGTAGGCTATGCAATTATGAATAATGAAAATCTAAGTAGGCTATGCAATTATGAATAATGAAAATCTAAGTAGGCTATACAATTGTGAATAATGAAAATCTAAGTAGGCTATACAATTGTGAATAATGAAAATCTAAGTAGACTATACAATTGTGAATAATGAAAATCTAAGTAGACTATACAATTATGAATAATGAAAATCTAAGTAGGCTATACAATTATGAATAATGAAAATCTAAGTAGGCTATACAATTATGAATAATGAAAATCTAAGTAGGCTATACAATTATGAATAATGAAAATCTAAGTAGGCTATACAATTATGAATAATGAAAATCTAAGTAGGCTATACAATTATGAATAATGAAAATCTAAGTAGGCTATACAATTATGAATAATTAAAATCTAAGTAGGCTATACAATTATGAATAATGAAAATCTAAGTAGGCTATACAATTATGAATAATGAAAATCTAAGTAGGCTATACAATTATGAATAATGAAAATCTAAGTAGGCTATACAATTATGAATAATGAAAATCTAAGTAGGCTATACAATTATGAATAATGAAAATCTAAGTAGGCTATACAATTATGAATAATGAAAATCTAAGTAGGCTATACAATTATGAATAATGAAAATCTAAGTAGGCTATACAATTATGAATAATGAAAATCTAAGTAGGCTATACAATTATGAATAATGAAAATCTAAGTAGGCTATACAATTATGAATAATGAAAATCTAAGTAGGCTATACAATTATGAATAATGAAAATCTAAGTAGGCTATACAATTATGAATAATGAAAATCTAAGTAGGCTATACAATTATGAATAATGAAAATCTAAGTAGGCTATACAATTATGAATAATGAAAATCTAAGTAGGCTATACAATTATGAATAATGAAAATCTAAGTAGGCTATACAATTATGAATAATGAAAATCTAAGTAGGCTATACAATTATGAATAATGAAAATCTAAGTAGGCTATACAATTATGAATAATGAAAATCTAAGTAGGCTATACAATTATGAATAATGAAAATCTAAGTAGGCTATACAATTATGAATAATGAAAATCTAAGTAGGCTATACAATTATGAATAATGAAAATCTAAGTAGGCTATACAATTATGAATAATGAAAATCTAAGTAGGCTATACAATTATGAATAATGAAAATCTAAGTAGGCTATACAATTATGAATAATGAAAATCTAAGTAGGCTATACAATTATGAATAATGAAAATCTAAGTAGGCTATACAATTATGAATAATGAAAATCCAAGCAGACCATACATATGTGAATAATACAAATCTAAGCAGGTCAAAAACTATATGAATATTGAATTTGCCAGCAGGCCATACCGATATGAATAATGAAACTACAAACAGGCCATACATATATGAATAAAGAAAATTTAAGCAGGCCATACCTATATGAATTATGAAAATCTAAACAGGCTGCACCTAATGTGAATAAGTAAAATCTAATTAGGGCATACCCAGATCAATAATGAAAATCGATACTTGTCATAACTATATAAATAATGAAAATCTAGGTAGACTATTCCTATATGAATAATGAAAATCCAAGCAGGCCCTACCGATATTATTAATGTAAACCTAAACAGGCCATACTCATATGAGAAATGAAAATCCAAGTAGGCCATACCTAAATGAATAATGACAGTCCACGTATTCCATACCTAAATGAATATTGAAAGTCCAAGTAGGCCATACCTATATGAGTAATGAAAATCCAAGTAACCATACCTATATGAGTAATGAAAATCCATTCAGGCCATACCTAAATGAATACTGAAAGTCCAAGTAGGCCATGCCTATACGAGTAATGAAAATCCAAGAAGTTCATACCTAAATGAATATTGAAAATCCAAGAAGTTCATACCTAAATGAATATTGAAAATCCAAGAAGATCATACCTAAATGAATACTGAAAGTCCAAGTAGGCCATACCTATACGAGTGATGAAAATCCAAGAAGTTCATACCTAAATGAATATTGAAAATCCAAGAAGTTCATACCTAAATGAATATTGAAAATCCAAGAAGTTCATACCTAAATGAATATTGAAAATCCACGAAGTTCATACCTAAATGAATATTGAAAATCCAAGAAGTTCATACCTAAATGAATATTGAAAATCCAAGAAGTTCATACCTAAATGAATATTGAAAATCTAAGTAGGCCATACTCCTCATGCTAACTGCCGTAGATTGTTTTTTTTATTTATTTGGTAAATTTTGAATAAATGTGTACAAAATCAAAATAATTGCCCAGATGGTCTCAACATTTAGTCAGGTTATTTACATTTTAATTCCGGAGTTGCAACCAAATCTCATCTTAATTTTGCAATACTGGTTTTCCTATACGATTCTTAAATTTGTTGGGGGTAGGATTGTAAAGAAAGTAAGGCAATGTAGATCAGATATCAGAACCTAATCAGATTTTTATTCTTTATCAAGGTTTCTAAATGCCCAATTGAGTTTGGTCCAAATACCCAATTTTGTCTGGTCTAATATCCAAATTTTAGTCTGGTCTGGTTAAATATATTTTAAAAGATATCGTGTTTACAAGGAGAGTGTATAAAACGGTTTCCTGTAAAAAGCCCAAACTGAAATTTCAAAGCGTGTAAAATTTGAATAAGTAAGGCTACATGAATCATAACCAAACTACACCTCTAGCCTTAATTAGACGTTCTACGTAACATTGGCACTAAAGATTTATTGAGTAAATTCGCCAATAATATGAGCATAAACAATGTGTTTTTTTTAATGGATGAAGATACAAAACAAGTAAAGTTGATGTAATGGTCTAAAAATCGGACCAGTTTTTGAACAAATAAAGACCAATAAGTCAAAATTTAATGTTTATACTCAAGTTTTGCTTCACCATTCTAGCAAGCAGGTCCACAAAATATAAAAAAAAACGTAAAAAAGAATGGATGAATTGCTAATATTGTCATAAAATCTAATTAGGTCCACAAAGTATGTAAAACGTAAAATGAGAATGGATGCCACGATGCTAATGATGTCTAAAAATCTTATCAGGTCAGGTGTTTTTTTTTAAAATTCTGATCACAACACAAAGACTTTCTCATTCACATCCTTTACCTGAGACAATAAATATCAGCAACACCAACATTAAATTCTCACAGTCAGTACGGAATCTAGGTGTTACTCTAGACAGTACTCTCACATTGCACCAACATGTCATGAACATCTGCAGGGCTGCATATCTTCAATTGAGACGCATCAGTTCCATTCGTAAATATCTTTCTGTCGATGCAACGAAAACACTTGTGTGTTCATTAGTGCTTTTCAAGACTGGACTATTCTAACTCAATTCTGTCTGGTTCATCACAATATTTACTCTAGAAACTTCAAAAAGTTCAAAACACAGCTGCACGGATCATCTTTAGAGTACCTCGATCAGAGCACACATCACCACTGCTCTGTACCCTACACTGGCTATCAATTCGATACAGAATCAAACACAAAATTTGTTCTCTGTGCTATATTTCAATGACAGACTCCAGTCCAACATACCTATCCAGCCTCACCCATGTGTATACATCAGCTAGATCCTTACGCTCTTCTTCTGATAATCGTATACTCATTGTTCCCAAGGTGAAAACAAAGTCATATGGACAACGTTCGTTTGCATACCAGGGCCCGGTGACGTGGAACGAATTGCCCATTGAAATTAGACACAAAGACACAGTGGTCCCTTTTAAGAGTGCTCTCAAGACTCACCTGTTTCGACTTCAGGGACAAACTTAGCGACCTAATCATGTTTTGTATCTTATATATTTTCAGCATGTTTTCATGTTTCCAATTTCATGGTTTTTGTCATTTGTTGTTCTGTAGTGTAGTTATATCATTATTGATGGTGTAAAGCGCTTAGAACTTTAAATGATTAGGCGCTATACAAAGTCCTCATTATTATTATTATTATTATTATTATTATTATTATTATTATTATTATTATTATTATTATGTTTAAAGGATGTACGACGGACGGACGGACAGCATAAAACCAATAAGTCTCAATCGCTTTGGAGGGAATAAATAAGTATTATACATAAAACTTTTGAGAGTCAAGTTATTTTTTTAATTAACCCGTTTTCCTGCTTTACTGGTCAAACGCTAGTAGCATTAATCTAATCATAAAAGTGGGTTATGCTCCTAAATTTGTTGCAGACATGAAATATGCTTACATTTTGTTTATCTTTTTCATTTACCCAGTGTTTGATATCTTGTGTGACGTTCCAAGAATTTTGCCCATGTGTATAAGGCATGTAGCGAATAAATAGCAATGTTAAACTGTATTTCAAGAAAGCAACAAATATTCTGCTGTTAAAATCAAAATTTCAAATAAAAATCACTTATGTCACAAATGTTTGACCATATCACATTCTGGGCAAGGTTTTGATTGGATGTATCACTAGTATATTTTCAACTCGGGGGTAGGGGGAGGGAGGGGGTACAGAACCTGCGTCTATGGATCACACATCTGGGGCAACAACTATATTAATCTCTTACGTGAGACAAGAAAGTAAAGCTTCTAACATATTTATTTAATTTAAGTCTGAAATAGAAGACAATTAATAAAAATTTGTGATGACAAATTAAACTGAAATATTCACTCAAACTAACGTTCATTTTTTGATATTTTATAATGTAAAGGCTCTTTGTAAAACTTGTACGATCTTGTGTACATCAATAGAAGACTGGTTCCGTTTTATTATCTGTGTAAAGCCACATTCGTTCCATGTGACCTCATTATTGAAAAAAGTGTTGATAGATACTATTCGGTTTAACTTCATGATAAGCAACGTTTATTTTTCTCTAACGAGGTTTTGTCGGGCGCGGGAAACAGTCTTACCAACAATTTGTGCTATTTTTAATTTGTGCCATAATATTTTCTTTTTGTTGTGTCAATATGCACTTTCTTTTATACATGAAGAATATCTTTTTCTCAACAATGTTTACTGAATATCTTTTTCTCAACAATGTTTACTGAATATCTTTTTCTCAACAATGTTTACTAAAGTGAAAAATATCTTACAGTTAACATTGTACAGCTTCAGACACAATTATTGTTTTATTTGATGAGAAAAAGGTCCCTTTAATTTAAGTTGCAAAGCTATTTATTTCAAGGAATAATCAAGCATTCAAGGACGAGTTTCTGCAAAATATATATAGCAATGATCTCTGCAATTCTATGGCATGTTTTGTATACAAAAAGGGGAATTAACTCTCAAGAACACGATAAGTTTTGTTTTGAGAGTGTGCTCTATAAATGACACACATATTGCAATAAAAGTCTCTTCAAAAAAAACATCTGTAATTTATTCCACCCAAAGATTGAGAATGAAATTACTGAGTAAATTAAGTGGATTTTGTTTAAAATTATACCTCCATTTCATTGAAAGTTTTCGTGTTTCAGCCACCGTGTCCATACTCTTCCAACAATAGTAATGTTAGTTTATTAATTGATTAATACTATCATTTAGCTTAAGCTGGTTACTTATTAAGTTTTTTTAAACATCCATTTGATCGTGCAAACTTCTTGTATTTTTGGTAATTTTAAATGGGACAATTGTTACTGCATATGGAACGAATATTTGTAATGGTTACTCAGAGGCGTAGCGATGGTATTTTGCGCCCGGGGACGAACTATAAAATTGGCGCCCCAGCGATCTTGTGACCGATTTATTACCCTTGTTTACTTCTTATAATGTAACGTTGCAAGCCTCATTTTGGCGCCCCTGTACCTTGGAGCCCAGGGACATATGTACTACCCTGCCCCACCCCCCTTAGCTACGCCTCTGTTGTTACTTTTCCAATGTGAACACACATTTTAGCGACTTTTCCACGTGCCATCCTCATGGAAAAAAATGTATAATATTAACGGTGTTATTTATCGCATAAAACCGTTCTTTCTTTGACAGCTAGCAATGTGACACCGTATTATGTACACTTGACTTGACAGCTAGCAATGTGACACCGTATTATGTACACTTCATTTGACAGCTAGCAATGTGACACCGTATTATGTACACTTGACTTGATGACGATACTTATTTCAGTCTGATAACATGAAAGATAATAACCCGCTCCTGGACCCTAACTTTTTTTATAGTGTAAGTCACTTCCTACTAAAATCTTTGTCCAATGGTATTTGTAAGATATTATATACGTGTCTTCAGATTGTTTACTGTGATTTTAAAAGTTTAAAACTAACTCGAAAAAGGCGTCGATTCGGTCATATATATATATATATATATATATATATATATATATATATATATATATATATATATATATATATATATATATATATATATATATATCATTAGCCTACATTAAGTTAATTAGAGTATCTGTAATTGCACTACGTTAAAACCATCATACGACTAAACTGTTTCCCCATACACTGCATCTCTTTCATTACGATATTATCCAGTGTCACAATCAATTAAAGTGGAGTGTTTTACATTAGACTCTTTTAGACAAAGATTATTTAGACCGGTTTTATCTCTTGATGGAAGAAACAAGGACACCAATGTGGCCGACCATGGTCCTTGTCCTTAACATAACGGCTTTCTAGTTTAACGTCTCATAACAAAAGGCTGTTTTCACGAAGAACCCTTTAAAATATCAAATTGTAATCAATTACAGATTTCAATAGAAAATTAGTTCTGAACTCTATTGTGAGATTTGGAAGCAAAAGTCTCAGCTGACATTAGACTTAAGAGCTAACATCCTCATGAAGGTAATGTTCACCAAAGTTAGCTTTATTCGCGCTCGATATTTTCAACGTTGTACTGTTAACCGCTTCCACTATCATTAAACGAGTTTATGAATCTAAATGAGATTTGAGGTAAATAATTATTTGTTGTTGTATTTACTCTTGGAATCTTTTCTTTTCAGTTACAATAGAGTGCAAAGGCCTTTATTATTTCCAAGGTGAAACTCGTTGAGTCAGCTGTACAAACTGAATGTTTGAGTAAAGAAATTTTGTTATGCCTATATAAGTCTATAATCCATGTCATCGTTGCTGCAATTGCCCGTAAAGAAAAAAAGTATTGGCAAATGAAATTAAGCCTCTTTCTTCCAAACTCGGTCTATCGGATTATAGTAGAAAATGTATGGAAACATATTACCATTTTGGATGTTTGCAGCGTTTCGGTTATCTAAGTTCCTAATTCATCGGTAAAATTTGTTGGGGACAAAGTGTCGAGAATAACTGGTTTCACGTACCTTTTATTTTGTTACAACTAATGATGCACAAACCGTTAGGTACGTTATACGAATGAAAATGGCTTTATATGATTTGGAGCATACTCACCCATTGCATACCAGAACTCTCAATTATTGAAAGGAAATAACGAAACTGTTAGCTTTCTTGCACTTCTTTCTTGCAACTGTAATTTTCTCTTTCCAGCAGGGATTTTATGTCGTTTCACGGTGTTCCGTTTTCTCAAATGATATGCAACAATGTCAAGAATTCGCCGAAGACCTTTATGTCCCCGAGTACCCATATGGTTGGTGAATAGCTTCGACTATGTACCTAGCTAATGCACACAAAAAAATAAATCGGCATTTTATACGAAACTTAAAGTAATTGAGAAAAAAAGCATAACTTTAAACACTACTAGTTTAATTTTTAATTGATACGATCTTGATCTTGCACGTCTATTGAAATTAAAATATATTTAAACAGCATACAGACACAAATTCATATATAAGACTTGCTTACCACGGTAAAGAACTGAAAGATCGTTAAACCCAGCGCCCTTTTAAGTAATGGACAACGAAAATAATGCACGTTTTCTTTAAAAAAATTTCATTGAGGATCCCTGAGGGTAAGAAAGCAACAAAAACTGAAAATTGACACATTCGTTTATAATGTTTCAATTATTCTTCCACCAACTATTAACCAAGCAGGAGGCCGGGACAAAGCGATGATATTGACAAAAGCAAACGTCGCTAATACAAATTTATCAGCTTGATCACAAGAACAGCTATACCTTACAATTGATTCAATATTTTTCTCCAGTCGTACATTCGGTCATTCTGGTATTAAATGTTTTAATAATGTGTTTAGAAAAACGCGTGAATAGCGCTAATTGGATTTAAGCAAGGCGGTTTCAAGGGAAAGCGTCGCTTCACTGTTGTATAAATTACCTTCTTGTAAGTTCTTCCTTGATAAACTATATTTTAATGTCACTATGAAGAGTGCTAAATTAGCATGTATCTGTGTCTTAACATATAATTTTTTACATTTATTTGTGACGGTACCAACATAAGAGATAAACTAAATATAGAGATCGTTTTAACTAATTGATATGCTGATGAAAGGATATGACGAAAATAATGTCATGAAAAATTTTAATATTCAAATGAACATTGCCAATGGCATCTTTTGTTAAAAGATGAATTAAATATTAAAGAAGAATACAAAAATGGAAAATGGACTTTGGAAAAGAAAAGGAACATGTACAATACATTTAATTTTTTTAAAGTATGTAAGCGTTCATAGGAAAAATATCTGATTTTCATTCAGTGCTTCAGTTTTTAACAAAGAAGAAAGGAATATATATATATATATATATATATATATATATATATATATATATATATATATATATATATATATATATATATATATATATATATATATATATATATATATATATATATATATATATATATATATATATACATACATGCATTAGAAATAACATGGCATTTAAAGTGTTGATATTAAGCAATTTGATATACCAAAATTGTTGGTATATCAAATTGTGATCCGCCAATGGCACAATAATATGCATATATAAACATTATCGCGACCGACTGCAGTAGAATCTAGAACAGTAATAAATTCCACTATCATTTGTGACGTGTGAAAATAACGATAGAAAGTATTAACAATCCCCGTTTTCTAAATGAATTTAATATGGTAAACGTTTTCATCACAATCCTTTCTGCTTTCTGTTCGCCGTCCCCTCTCACGCATAACACCTTAAAAGTGAAACTACACCAAGTAACCTACAAGAATAACGTTCATCGTCATGGTATGTGTGAAATTTTGATGGGATTTATCTACAGTGTTTATATAATAAATGATTCAAAGTTGCAAACCATCTCTACAATATATGGTAAGTTTATCGATTACGTGGTATACATGCTGTGATGTATTTAATGTTTTGTTGTTGTTTCTTAAGCATCATATAATGTTCTAAAAATAGATTATTATTAATTAAATATGAAAATTCCAAAGCCGTTTCCCCACTCTCTCTCTCTCTCTCTCTCTCTCTCTCTCTCTCTCTCTCTCTCTCTCTCTCTCTCTCTCTCTCTCTAGCTAAATACGGTCAAAAATGTAGAAAATGCAGGGCGCAGAGGATTTTCGTTTGTATCATTTCACTATGTATTTGGATTTATGAATGATGGTAAAAGTTAAGTCAAACAAAACAGAGAGAGAGAGAGAGAGAGAGAGAGAGAGAGAGAGAGAGAGAGAGAGAGAGAGAGAGAGAGAGAGAGAGAGAGAGAGAGAGTAGCTGGTCTAACCGTTACGAAAGCAGAATAATAAAATAATGTCTTAGATCAACCGTAAATATATTAAATTAATTTAATTACTGCTTGTTAGTTCATCATTTTGCTTTGTTTTATCCACATTAATTTTCATGCACAGGTATATAAATGACAGTGTTCATGTGAATGTCGTAGCTAACGATAGTGTTTTTAGCGCTCTACTTTTATCATTAAAATCTTCTTTCATGTTTAAATCATAATTATGTATTTTATTGATTTAATCGATATGAGGAAAAATAGAAACTAAACGAAGAAAACAACCAACGTATCAATATGCAAAGGTGATTGTGAATAGCCACAAAAGACTATATAACTACATTTTGTTGCGGACACACTCGAGGATGTGAGATGTTCATTCACTAAGTCAATACACAGCTGAATGTAATAAATTTTAATTTATTTTTCAAAGGGCAAATATATGTATTTGAATGTTATATAAATAAAATAGATTAACAGTATTATGCTGTATCAATGATATGCCACTCGCTGAATAAATGTTTCATTAAAAGGCAAGCCTCGCTTCCCTTTGATGAAGAAATGTATTCATCTCGTGGTATATCATGTGTGTGTGTGTGTGTGTTCGTGTGTGTTTGTGTGCGTGTATGTTGTTCGTGTGTGTGTGTGTGTGTGTGTGTATGTGTGTGTGTGCTCGTTATGGCTGAAATCGGACTAATACTTAGTTTTTAGAGAAGGTACAGTAGCTTTATTGCATTTCTGCATTATATAGAAATCAACCTGACTCAATAAATGTGGGTAATTATACGACTCCTTTTTAAACCTGCCGATAGATATATTTTGAATCCAAACCGACGAACTAAAGACAATTATTTTGCATATTCATTTTGAACGAGTTTACACATTTTCAATGAATTTATACAAGACCCAAATTAGTACGACATTCTCATTTTCTATATCAGTTAATATTTTTCCCCATTTTTTATTAACCATAATCTGCTATAATAGTAAACAAAAACAAATATGTTTAAAGAGTATCGTTTGGTTGAAAGCCTTTGCAAGTTTCCATCGTTTGCTTGTTTCACGTCTGGTATGGTGTTAGCGCAGATTAAAATGTAAAGGTCGATGGCATAAGAATAAAATAACTTGGTTGTCCAATATATTCAGTACAAATAGAATGCCGATCCAGCAAATACGTTATCAGGCTGAGGCGAAGTGAAGAAATGTTCCGCATATAATCTTCATCTAGCAAAAATATCAAACACACCATTAGAATCATTCATATGCATCAGACTAGAGTAGGAAAATTCCACCCTCAGGATCAGGATTTTGCGTCAGACAAGAAGATTTTTTTCCCCGCATTCTTAAATATGAAACAAAGGTCGAGGACTAAATGTCCTTTTGTGAATATCGGTTTAACTGAAAACTACAAAACACCAAGACTGAAAACTATAAAACAACAAGATTGAAAACTTATTCAGCTAAAGCAGGGCGTACAAATCTTTAAATGACTTTTAAGTACATATCAGCATTCAAATGAGATTGGCTAAAACCGTCAAGATTGTAGATGCATGGTATCTGAAATTGTCTAATAAAAATTGCTTGCGCAATGAGATAAAAATTATCGAGTAAAAATATAGTTGCCTAAATAGGTGTCCCAATCTTAAGCCAAAAGCAAAAAAAAAAAAACATATATTGATATAATCCTTAAGTCAACTTAGAGAATTATTTTTCAATAATTAATAACAAGAAAATAAATTAAACAAAATAACAATTAAAACAATGCTTTTATCAGCTTAACGCCCGGCTGCATAAGTCACACACGTACCTCGATGGATCAGTGCAAAAATACCTATTAGCTGTTTACTAATTACAATCGTAGCCTGTTTTATGATGTAAGTATACTGAAATTAATTTCCGTTTTGATTATTTCAAAATTTGGCTGAAAGTACGTTGTAATTCAGAATTTTTTGTCAGCTGCGCACGATTTGCGTCGCAGAGGCAGGTTTATCAATTTCATCGCACCGTGAAACGTATACAGTACAAGATTTGTTGTGTATCTATCTAACAGGAACGCCTTGATAATATGACGCACACCGTATTGGGTCGGTTTGATACGTCATTAGATATTTGAATCTATGGATTGGAGTAGATTAGTAAGGTACGGCTTTCATAACTCCTACTGACTTTATTATTGAACTCCTAATTGCTTGACTTTGATAAGAAATTTATGTCCATGTGGTGTTTACCTAAACTACACAGTAATAGATTTGGAACAATTCCGCTTATTTTCTCCTAGACGGGCAATTGACGATTGATTCAAGCAGGCTTCGAGTGGTGGGTATACTTCAGCGGCATGCGTTTTTCGCAGGAAATATATTTGTTGATATTCAGTGACAATCGAGTTTACAACAAATTATTCCGTCATGTTTGAAAATATTCTGAAACCGACTAATCTTTTCATCATTTGTATCTACTCCATGAAACTGGCGGGAAAGTGAAACATGAAAAGAACGGGATGAAACAAACATTTCGTTTTAGAAACGGAATAACCTAAGATCTTTTAAGTAGTTCGTGGCTGCATATACCTTAGTTAATATGAGATACAGACAGAGCAAATTTTTAAAACTAAATATTTGCTTCATAAGGAAACGATATATTATTTAATGTAAATATGTTTGACAAAAATGCCATTCATGTTAATTATCTAGAAGGCTTTTAAACGAAGAATTTAACAAAAGTAGCAGGCAAGTATTTATTATAACAACTAACGGATCCATATGAACGCTACATAACTGGAAACTTACCAAAGTGAATGGGAAGTGATATATCCTAGAAATATAAAGTAATGTTTGAATTACATGGAATCATACATAAATTAAGAATTTTGATTGGTCTGTATCTCTTGCTAGAAATTGAGGACTTTGGTTTGTTGTTATTTTTATAAATTGAGGACTTTAATTGGTTTGTAGCACATGCTAGGAACTGACGACTTTGACTGGTTTGTAGATAATGCTAGGAATTGGATTGGTTTGTTGTTCCTCTTCGAAATTGAGGACTTTAATTGGTTTGTAGCACATGCTAAAATTAAGGACTTGGATTGGTTTTTTGCTCCTTTTAGGAACTGAGGACAAAATTCGGTTTTTCGATCATGCTAGGAATTGAGGACTTTAATTGGTTTCTAGCTTTAGTAATGGTGTTTATAACTGAATTATGTATTTGAATATTTAGAAATCTAGCGTCTGCCGAAAATTAGCTTGGTCTCTAAATGTGTTCTTAATTAAAACGAAAAGTATAAAACCTTAAGAAAACATGTAATCCTTTCAGTTTTCAGAATAAGTTTACTTAACAGTAAGCACAGAGTTAGTTTTCTCTGACCATTAAGCATAACAACAACAAATATTAAATTCCAAAGTTCAATATCGGTCGATCGGTCTATGGAGCTTTTCAGGAATAATCAGTAAACAAACAACATAGACTCTGATCTGCATTATGCGATGGCAGATCATGTTCTATGTTGTTTGCAGTTTGATTCGACTTATAAGCGAGTATTAACGATACCAGCCTACTCAAATGACAATAAATTTACGATCTCAAACTCGAATCGCGTACATTGGTCCAGAAAATCATTCAACATCAGCTTATAAATGTTAAAACGTGGTCGTTAGGCATATATCGGCATACATTCCAAAAAGTACAAGCTAACCGGAAGTTTAATAAAGTTGAAACGTGGTCGTTTGGCATATATCGTCATACATTCCAAAAGGTACAAACTAACCGGAAATTGAAGAGTTCTTGAATACAACTGGAATTTTAAGGAAATTATAGATAAATCACTAAATAAGGTATGAATCAGAATTTTTTTTATTTTAATTGTATACAGAAAAAGTATTCTTCTCAATTAGTGAATCGTATATTGCAAACAAATTCACAAACAACGCTTGGCATGATAAACGCAATGTACGATCGCTTAACAATTCTCAAATAAACAAATAATGTAGTATGAACTGGATATTTAACTTAAAATGTTTACATGATTAAAGAAAATTTAATTGTCCAGTTTTTTCTAGTCTGGCTGTATCGGTTCGTTTGGCCAACTTAACTGAACATTAAATCATTCTGTTGACCATCACAATGATGTGATAGATAGAAAAGACACAATGAAAAAGAGCAAAATTATGACATGTTTATAAGTATTAAGCACAAAGTGAAAATTAAAAACCCCTAACTCTCAAAATGTCATAGATAACGTAGTTATTTACATAAAATAAACGTCTTAAGTCCTCAATGTACAGGGTGTTGTAAAAGTGAAATTAAATTAAGTAGTGCAGATAAAGTTAACAAGTATCAATCAAAAATCAAGATTCTTTTGTTTTGGAAAATATAAACGGAATATCATTTATAAATAGGTACGTTAAGAATTTTTATAATCATACGATTCAATTTCCTCCTCACTTTTGTTTTCTCAATTGAAACTTACGTTCTTCCTTGAGATGCTATACAAATAAAATTCTAAAATATGTTATATTCCTATTTAAAATGAAAGACCAATATTCTGTACCTTTTAAATTAAGACAAACATATACAGTTTTTTACATCGCCCAAGTGGTTAGAGATTCCGCCTTTAGACTTAAAAATGGTACCAGCAACTGCCCCGCTTGGCGCTGAACATTAAGAGGTTAGTTGTATGGCTGGTTAACCTGGTGTCAGGAAAATGTGACATGTCTGCGGCATGATGTCCCAGAGCTAGACATCACGATCCACTGCCATACTGCAGACTTCGTAGCGATATGACTCAAATACTTAAAGCTAGGTTACAATTCCACATCACACACAATTTAAATATGTTCTCTTTTTAATAGAATAGTTTATCAGAACATATGTATACTATGAAGAGATATTCAATTAGAAAAACAGTGTATTTGCTTCAGGAATACTCCGTTAGGTGTCAGTCCCAACTTTTGAACCAAAACTAATTTGGTCTAGTAAATCTCGTTTGAATCTCTCTCTCTCTCTCTCTCTCTCTCTCTCTCTCTCTCTCTCTCTCTCTCTCTCTCTCTCTCGCTCGCTAATTTTCTCTCTCTCTCTCTCTCTCTCTCTCTCTCTCTCTCTCTCTCTCTCTCTCTCTCTCTCTCTCTCGCTCGCTAATTTCTAGGCCCTTAACATTTTTAATCACCAGAGAAGCCCTGCAATTCATTTGTCTTAGAACAAGCTATTCGCGTTGAATAATTACATACTCTCAGTCGACATGACTTCAATACATATAGGATTTGATCGGCATGTCTTCGAATCTCGGTGTTCATAGTGCAACAGTAGGAACGTACCATTAATTTGAAATTGTTCTATGTACCATTTGTTGCAAATGAATTGACAAGGGTGGAAATATCAAAGTCGTTCTCTTTACCATTTGTTGCCAATAAATTGACAAGGGTGGAAATGTCAAAGTCGTTCTTTTTACCATTTGTTACCAATAAATTAACAAAGATAAAGACATAAAACTCGAAAATGATAAAAGTCTCTAAGGACAACAATGATTAAATCGTACTTATTCATAGATTATTTCACTGATAGCGAGTACCATATCGACTGAATACACATTTGTAATTTCCCAAGGTCACCTTTGTATTGATAATTATTGTCAATTATTCCGTTTAAATATTTGTATATATTGCCTCACAAAAAAGAATCAAAGACCGCAATCTTTTAACTACTCATCATTTCAATTAATTTATGGTACGAAATGATACCTCTGGGCGCCTTATGCCTCTCGCTTCATTAATTTTTCACTGTAGCGATCTGACAATTGCATCGTTTGCTTTAGAACACAAGGTACTAATGATAAGAAAAATGGAATCAGCCTGGAAATGGCTGAACATAAAATACAGTATATATGGGTTTGGCTGACCATGATTGGGTAATAATATATGTTATGTTTTAGGAAAAAGAATATTTTGAGAGCTTATTCTAGTTGTAAGTGGAAAAAAGTAGACATTGTTCTATTGATGGAATGTCAGTATTTTAACAGTGTTGAGTTTGGAATACTCATTACTAAAATTAGCACCTGACTCTTTGGTGCGGAACTGAAAGCACATGTTTCAAACACATGCAGGTCCAGAAAATGCCGCGGCTCATATCCTTTCCTCTACACAGAAGCCGACATCCAGGATTCATCTTACTGATAAATACACTCATGAGCACTCAAAAAAGTTAAGTTACTTAATTTTTAATATTATGTTGTTTGCATAGGTTTACGATGGGAACTGAATTAGTGCCGTGAGTCCTTTATTACTTTCCTACAAGTATAGAAAAGGGGAAGAAAAAAAAGCAGTTTGACGGCATTTAGCTTGTTACTGATATCCTTATCAAATCATCCATCCAATGTCGGAACAGATCACACAAAGTTTCGGCAGCTTCCATATTTCCCATGAGACTGTACCGATACAGAATTTGGAATTAATATATTTAACGGATATTGAAGTAATTGTAATGTATAACTTAACTCTCGTCAAAGGGTACGTCTCTAAGGACGACATGTTTAATATAATCAAAATGATATGAAGTTGTTAAATCAGATGGATCGTTTTACTCTCGTTGTGTTATGGTGCATTGTGACGATAGCTGCAGCGCACGTTCAACATACATTGCATATATATGGAAAATCAGATGAAGTATTAATGTTAAGTAACAACTTAAGCTTTGATTCAGTTGACAAATTCAGTACAAATCAGAATGCGAAATGTCCCAACGTCACCCGTTAAAAAGACAAAGTTTTATGAAAATGAACAATAACCAAGAAAAATGTATCGTTCTAATAAATTTATTTCTCAAGCGAAATTAGTCTATTATTTGTGTGTTGCTTATGTTTTAACTATTAAGGAAAACTTTATCAACGAAGATATACTATTTTAGAACAAATAATAATAATAATAATAATAATAATAATAATAATAATAATAATAATAATAAATAATAATAATAATAACAACAACAACAACAACAATAATGTTTTCGAGCGCTCATGACTGAGGACATGATATCATTGTGTCTAAATACAAGGATCAGTTTAATCCAGATAGATATATAGACTTTGATATTCAGAAAAGCATTGTCCATGTAACTCGGTTTTTATCGGTGAGATAACGAGAATACGGTGCTGTAGCGGCCTTAGCGAGGTGCGAAAGGTGCGATTGCACGCTAGGGGCCCCTAAAATATTTGTTTAAAATAGACTATAATTAAAGCAGAGTATTTTAAAAATAAATTTGATTTCGGAAACAATGCTGTTTTTTCTACGAATATTAGTGGGAAAAAATTTAGATTTTGGGAGCAAATTGTCTTTATTTTGCACCGAACCTGCATAGCCCTAAATCTGCGCTGACGGGTGTCAGAACAAAAGCGTAAGATTCTGGAAGGGGATGCACGCATGGGTGAGGTCAGATAAGCTTTTGACAGTTTGTAGTGAGCGAAAACTGTGGCAGATAGAATAGATGTTATATTTGATACTGGAGCCAACAGAAAGTATTTGGAGGGTACCAAGCAAGGGGATTAGCGCTAGGTTCTTGGTATTTTAATGACGATCAGAGCAGCAGTGTTTTGAACTTTTGAAGCTTTTGTTGTGTGTATTCAGAAGAAGAAGATTAATGGGCATTACAACAGTCAAGTCAAGATAGTAATAAGGAACACGCTCGTACTGTAGTGGTATCATCGAAACGAAAGTTGTGAATGGAGCTGATGCGTCTCAGCTACAGATATGCAACCTTGCATGTGTGAATTAGGTGTTGGTACAATGAGAGAGAACTGTCAAGAGTAGCATCTCTGTTTCGTACAGATTGTTTGAAATTAATATTGCTTGATGTAAGAGATAGGACTAAGAATTTTCTCTTTGTGATGTGATCAGAATGACTTCAGTTTCATCAGCATTTCAATTGCAGCTTGTTACATAATATTCCCGACTGCAATTCAGATGCACTTCGGCCTCAGATGGTAAATTCTGCTTCATTTGGTTGACTACATTTGTATATTTAGGCGTCATCCAATACGAATTCATAAGAATTCCGATGTTGATATATGTAGTTTGAAAGGGGCTGATTGCACTTGGTGAAAACATCGGGTCTGAGAACAGAACCCTGTGGAAACTCAAAGCAGAGACGAACTGGACTGGAAAGTTTTCAATTTACCAACGCACTTTATGTCCTTGTGGATAAGCATGTCAGCGAATTATTAATAACATCAGTTTGTGAACACAATATTGAATCTTAGCAAACAGGTAGCATTAATGTAGACATCGGAACAAGTTCACACGATTTTGGAGCTCTTTTCATTAGGACTTTGCATAAGAAATTCGTATAAACAGCCGCCAATCCTGCTCAAGTTTACCATTGAAATGATGTATCCTAACTGTGTGCTGACGATGAGTCGATTTTAATTACGTTGTGGAGTACATTTGTTCCATGACAGTAACATGTTAGTAATATCCAGTTAGAACTTCTATAGATCTTAGTATTAATCATCGGTGAATTTTACTGTATCAACAGTTAAATCAGCTTCAAAGATCTCAGTATGAATGGCAATGGTCAATGCAAATATGCAAACCCTTAGAACACGTGACTTATTAAAATGTGTGTGTGTCAATAGTAGTGTAAGTTTCAATTTTGAAATTCGTAAGTGGGATGATTATCGCTGATTATGTGACAGACATAATGCTGATGTTAAAGAGACTATTGATAAAAGTGAAGTGTTCATATTGAAGCGTACAATTTTCTTGCTACACTAATGATATAGCAGGCAAGGAAACATTCAGTGAGATCCCTACACCCAGGCAACATAATTATCAGAAAGGGTCAATAAACACACACACACACACACACACACACACATCACTCATATATATATATATATATATATATATATATATATATATATATATATATATATATATATATATATATATATATATATATATATATATATATATATATATATATATATATATATATATATATATATATATATATATATATAAAGGAAGATATATATACATCATGTTACTGAAAAGCCTAACCACAGGACTGTTTTAATTAAGGGATTTGAGCAGGCTAGCCACATGCTAGTTCTGATCATGGAATTATGGAATTGAGCAGGCAAACCACAGGACGGTTTACTCATTCATGGGATTGAGGAGGCAAACCACAGGACGGTTTACATCATTCCTGGGATTGAGCAGGCAAACCACATGACGGTTTACATCATTCATTGGATTGAGCAGGCAAACTACAGGACAGTTTACATCATTATGGGATTGAGCAGGCAAACCACATGAAGGTTTTAAATCAAAAGATTTTTGCAGGCTAGCCTTATGACGGTTTTTATCATGCGATTGGGCAGGAAAGACGGAGCAAGCCAAACAAAGCAAAACATTTTCATCATGGGATTTATTTTTGGAGGTGACAGTATGCTATGCCATTTGTTTGAAATAGTAGGTTATTCATTTTATCTCTGCCATGTGTGTAGCATAATAAATATTGAAGTTCTCCTCACACATGTCTATCAACGTGGAGTTTAACAAGTCAACTACACCTTGGAGACGTACAGGTATAAATATGTTGCTGTCTTTATATACTTATGTAGGAGAGAATAAAGTCTTCCTTTAATTGGTCTTAGCAGTGTCCAGAGATCACATCACCACTGCTACCACTTGCACTACTTTGGCAAGGTAACAAGATAGATCCCTATTTGAGATGAAATGTGTCACTCATTTTCGTTACTCAGCATTGTCCTCATATATGTTTAGTAACGTTTCAGCATAGAGACAATATTTATAATATGGATGATGGCTGTAGGTTTATTGTCGTGATGTTTGGGATTGAGCCTTTATGGACAACTTGATATGGGAAGATTTGTTTCTGGTTAAAGGTGTATTTTAAATATGTTGAAAGGTACACTGACCGGATCCAAGTATTGTACCAACTCCTAATGATGTCGTATCAGTCATGGAAACACCATCCGCTATTGTGATTTCCACTCGTGTACCTGCTGTTTATACTCATATTTGATGGAGGGTGAGAGTTGTTTGTGAATATTGTGTATCAGCACGTATATCGATTTGTATGATTGTAGTTACAATGACACTGCCGTCTCAAACGGGAAATTTTGTTTGTACGTCCTATTGTACATTATCTTCGACAAAAAATTACTTCAATAAAATTACACAACAGAATAGTTCACTTGCACGAAAAAGATTTATAAATAAAATAACATACAACAATACAGCTGATAAAACATTAATAAATTTAGATCTATACCAGTTAAAGCAATATACTGATGAACACGTGTCTACAACAAAAAATAGAAGAATACAGAAGAGAAGTAGGAACTTTTAAAGTTATTAAGCGTACAGTTCGTTTAACTTTTATATTTGTTATCCTCTTTCACGTCATGTCTGTATTGTCTTAAGTATGTAACTATATAGTACGCAGACACAATAAGTATAGCAACCGTTGCTATCCCAGCTGGTAAAAGAACATACACATAAATTACACAACCGCTTGGACATATAAATATTTGCCCTTATTTTCTTTGTCTCTTTCAGTTTCTATGTTTTCAAAAACTTGCTGTAGTTGTTCAGCATAGCTTCCCACCACTTCCATCTACTTGTGTTTGTCTTTTTATTTTGTTGTTCGTTCGGTTGGGGTTGCTGCTTTTATTTATATGTTTAAAAGGTTACTAAACTAACACTTAGTGCTCAGAGAGAGAGAGAGAGAGAGAGAGAGAGAGAGAGAGAGAGAGAGAGAGAGAGAGAGAGGTAACTACGTAATACTTGTTGTCGTGTAATCTTCTTTTAAGTCTGCATCTGATTCATTCAAATTATATGTTGAAACCAATTAATCATCACTGTAACTCATAACATTACCATATCTGAGAAGGTTAGCTGTCATAGCATTTAATTATTTCATATTCTTAATTTGGTTTCCATCCAAATATGTATATCTCCTTGTAGATTAAATCTTTACTAATGTTTCCTTGCGCGTTACATTTGATACACTAATTTTAATTCCTATATCCTTCTTGCTAAAAATGTGTTTGATTTTCTTTGAAGAAAGTGTTCAAATCTATCACTGTTATTGTTATCTTCTATAATTTTCAATAAATACGAATGACTTTTCAAGCTCTCTTTTGTATCCAATTAAATAGTATGTAATAATAAAAGTTACTGGAGTGGAATTCCTAGTTTAAATGAAACGGATGTTGATGACCTTTACAATAAAGATGACTATCGCATTAAGCTCTGGATGTAATAGCTAATTGATCATATGCTACAGTAATTTATATAATGTAATAGCTAATTGATCATATGCTACAGTAATTTATATAACGGTGAATTTCAGGCTCATTAGCAGCTTTCTATGAAAAATAATTAATGTGTATAGCAACATAATACAATTGGTTAAAACATAATTGAATATCAGTATATATTAATTAATCCTCGTTTACGTAAGAAAGAAAGAATGTACTACATGTACTTAAATTTTGGAAAAAGAAATAATAATGGTATTCCCAATTACCTATCTGACACTAATGCTACGCAATGAGGCAGCAGTCATTTTCCAAGGTCTTCGAGTTCGACATGATGAGGAACAAAAAAGAATCCGCAGAAAAAATTCTCATAAATATAGAGCTGCAAACAACAAAGCGTATTAGCAAGAGCAGGGACAGCAAATAAAAAAAACAGGCAATCATAATTTGTGATTTGGCAGGAAAAGTGTTTAAGAATATAAGATAATTACATTATCATTTTAGCAAAGGAACAATTTGATTTCAATAATTAAAGAACACAAAGAGATTTAGAATATTTATCAAATATGAACAGAATATTCAATCAAGAAAAAGAAAGAGAATTAATAGTTCGCGTTGAATGTGCTGAGATAGTAAATGTAAACAGGTCAATGAAGTCAGACGTTGAAATATAAGACGTACTCGTTACAAGACTTTCGCCATTTTGGTTTTGTCTTTCTTGTATACACATTTCGTACTCACGTATAATGTTCAGTCAGGTGCTTCGTAATCTGAGTTGTGATGAATTACACTGGTCTACAGTAAAAATGCTTCCGAAATAAACGTAGTCAAACTATACTAATTCTGGTCACTGAAAACGAAAATGATGCTTAAATTTGTTGATTGGCTCTAGTTTTAAAGATATGATACTGGGTCAGTATATACAACTCTTGACTTGGGCATGGCGGATGATACGTGAGTTATAAAGGGAATAGATCTCAATTTAAACCAGAAATGACTAAAAATACATCTTTGACTGGATCTATGAATAAATTTATACCTGGGTTTGGACAGTACTTGCATTTTAGTGGAAACAATGAATGATGTAATCTGAAACTGTTATTGCGTTATACATGATATGAATTGAATTATATTATTCTTAGAAGTCATGGATGATGCAATCATAACTAAGTTTACGTCACTATGCTGAACAAATTGCCCTATATAAGCTCTATAAATAATACAGTGTCGAGCTCTATTATTTGTAATAGTTTGGCTTTGCAAAGGGATGCATTTTTGTTTAGCCAAAGTGACCAGAGATATCTCGTAATTGTGTTAACAATGCAAAAAATAACTTCTGCTATGTTTGTGGAAAAGTGACTTTTGCATCACCAAGTGCAGTATAACACCTATGGCAAAGAAAGCCTATTACCTTTATTTTGCCAGCAGAATTGGATATCATAACAAGACATGGGCCCCACACATATGCTGCAACACTTGTGCAGCATATCTTAGCCAATGGTTTAACAGGAAAAGGAACTTTATGCCTTTTGCAGTGCCATTGATTGAGAAAGAGCCATCAGAAGATCATATCAGCAATTGTTACTTCTGAATGGTGCCTCCGGTTGGAAAAGGTGTGTCACAGAAGCAAACATGCATTATCCATCAGTCCATCAGCTATACGTCCAGTACCCCGCGGAGAAGGACTGACATTTCCTTATCCTCCAGAATTATTCTCACTCGATTCAGACTACGAAAAGGAAGTTGATGATACTTCTTATATTGAACCCATACTTCCTACCATGCTCCTCCTCTGAACCACACATCATAACATAAGATGACCTGAACGATATTGACCGGTGATGTTAGGGTTTCCTTGTTCCGTAACCGTCAAGACGATCGTATCCCATTCTTCTTCATGGAAGGTCTTCTTGTGGCCTGAAATAGCATCGATGGTGTGATGGCAGCCTTAAACATTATTCATGATCCAAATGCGTGGGAGCTGTTCATTGGGTCATTGAAGATGAGTCTTAAATCTGTTTTGCTGCATAATGGCAATGCTTTGCCATTAATTCCAGTTGGTCATGTAGATAATATGAAGAAAACTGATGAAAACAGGAAACAACATTTGAAGTGCATAAACTATGACCAACATCATTGGCAGTTTTGTGGCGATTTGAAGGTTCTTGCTTTCTCGCTTGTTCTGTAGTAGACTGGAGACACAAAGTATTGATGTTTTCTGTGCGAAAGGGATAGTCGTGAGAGAGATTCACACTAAATCAAGAGAGATTGGCCACTCTTACAGTCATAGTAGCTCGGTAAGAAAAGTGTTCCGCATCCACTACTTGTTGAATGAAGGAAGATTTTGTTACCATTCCATGTACATCAAGCGAGGTCTAATGAAGAATTGTGTCAAGGCAATGTACAAAACACAAGCAGCTTTCAAGTACCTCCGTGGAAACTTTCCAAAGGCTAAGTGAAGCTAAGATGAAGGAAAGTGTTTGTTGGTCCTCAGACTAGGGAACGTCTTCGAGATGATTCATTAGATAGTGTACTGCGTGGCTAAAAGAAGACAGCATGAAAGCCTTTTCATTTAGTGGCAATACATTTTCTCTAAACCAACATTTTAATGTAGTGTGATGGTCTCATCTAGACTGCATAATTTTTTTTCTTGTGTTGTTGTGGACAAAACGTAAAATTGCTGTTATTATTTTATATTTGTCTAGTGGGTGCAGGCTCGTTGTTTTTGTTACATAAATGAAAACTGTTATTTGTAGTTGGTCAAGAGCTTATGCTATTTATAGTAAAACCCAAATATCCCAAAAGTTAATCGAAGGTGAAATATGATGCTGGTTTTTGACATAATATTTTTGTCTCGAATGGGTGGGTCGTATGACGATACTTTTAAAAAAACTCCAATGAAAATGAATTGTGTTGTGACAGATCTCGGATGCATACGATCTAAAATAAATTGCCTTGTAGTGCATATTGTTGGATTTCGAAGAAAAATAAAGGTGGTACTAGCCTTTGGATCCTGATTATTATAACTTTTTGTCAATGGGGGTTGGGGTAGGGTTTTGGTTTTTGAAAAATGAAAAAAAAAGGTTATTTGGAAGTAGCTTCTTATGGCGATTATGATGAACAAAAATATGTGATTTATTATTATTATTATTAGTAGTAGTAGTAGTAGTAGTAGTGTCGCATTGCAAATGACAGAAAAAACGCTCGCGGAATAAGCAGAGTTTTAATATGAAATTTGTAAGATTTTTGCGATAAATGTTACAGATAACTATATAGATTCAAACAGCATTAGCATAGAAAAGATCAACAAGAATATATCTTTGTGTTAGATTTTAAACTGTTGTCGCCAAACTGTATACAACATCCGTAACAAAAATCTAGACCACCACGAAAAGCCTTTATTAACGAAAATCTGAAGGTAATACTCTCGTTTATAAGTTCAAATCGGTAAAAGAATATGAACTTATCTTAAATTAATAATGATAGAGGTCGATTTCAAAACTACAAGTCAAAACATTAATATATTTTGAATGTCACATTTAAGGCTCTGACCTCCATAACACAAATCTGAAGGTAATACTCTTGTTTATAAGTTGAAATTGGTAAAGAATATGAACTTATCTTAAATTAATAATGATAGAGGTCGATTTCAAAACTACAAGTCAAAACATTAATATATTTTGAATGTCACATTTAAGGCTCTGACCTCCATAACACATTTTTTTTAAATAGGAAAATGCAAGAATGAATGGAGATCATTCATTTTAATTGGGGACTCTATAGAATAAAACTACTTATTTATTCTGTACAAATCCTGATCCATTTTATTTCTTTTGAAAACATAATTAGTTTTTCTGACATCCGTAACCTCTGACATCCATAACATCCGAAACATGTTCTGTCAGACTATATGAAGAATCTGTTCCAGAAGTTTAGATTTGAAAATCCGGAACTGAAAATTTCGAAATCTCTTTTCCATTCAATGAGACCAACGCACATTATGCTAGCCAATTTTGCTTCCCGTCAAACATGCTTATGTTCTAGACATCAGAATCTGGCTCTTAAATTGAGAGCCTTGATAAGTCTTCTAGTCAGATGCTCAAAGAATCCGGATGAAACGGTTAAGAAAAAAGAGGAACTAATCAAACAAATTACAGAATTACAAGAGGCAGAGATTGCTTTCAAACATTGGAAGAAAGTCCAAGAGGGTGAGAAATATAGACACAAAGAAGTTCAGGAAGTCAGAGAGAAAGCCGTTTTTCTAAATGAATCTCAGAATGAACTAAATGAATTTGAGGAACACGCTTATAGGGTCAAGCACCAATATGAGGAGTTGAGAAAATTGAGAGAAAATCTTCCGGTTGGAGATGTTGTGGTGTGGATGCACTACGCGGAGAATTATGTTTGTTCATCGTTTGAAGAAGTAAAGTCCGTGTATTGGAACACCAGCATGGTAACGCTACATACAATGGTGGTTTACTATCGGCAAGAGGGTGACGAACAAGTAGGAAATGGTAACAAGGATAAATGTGTACAATGTTATGTTGCCGTGTCGGATGTTCTTAATCACAATGCCGTGTCCGTTTACGCCATACTAAAAAAACTTATTCCACAACTGAAAACTCTTGTGCCAAACCTGAAGAGAATTCACTATCTGACAGATTCGCCCACTAATCAGTACAGAAACAAAACTATCTTTAGATTAGTATCAACACATGAAGAAGAGTTTGGAGTTCAGGCAAGATGGAACTATTTGGAATCAGGACACGGGAAAGGCCCATGCGATGGCCTAGGAGCAAGTGTGAAAAGGTCTGCCGACAATGCAATCAAACATGGGAAGGCCAATGTACAAAACGCATCTGACTTTTCTGAGTATGCTCAAAAAACCATGGAAGAAGGTAGCAAAGTCAAATACATCAATTACACTCAAAACGACTACGATGAAGCTAAATCGAATTTAGATTCTAAGCCGCCTATACAAGCCGTCCAAGGAACCTTTAAAGTTCATTACGTTGTCCCTGTCAAAGAAAACCAAGTTTACACAAGGAATGTATCGTGCTATTGTCAGCAATGTATGGACGACGTAAGTCAAACTGATTGTGAAGGATACACAAGTCTTTGTTTGACGGTGAAAGAAAAAAAGAAGAACAAAGATCAAAATGAAAGAAATCATCAGAATAACCTATAGGAAGATGTGCAGGATGAATTGGAACGCCAACGTGACACTGTTGATGATCAAACCACATCAGAGGTAATCAACCTAAATGTTAAGGAAAAAGATTGGATAGCCGCACTGTATTTAGGAAACTGGTACATATGCCAAGTGATTGAAATTGACTCTGAAGATAATGAATATTTCGTTGACTTTCTAGAAAAAAACAGGCAAGATCCCTAACAGATTCAGGCGACCACAACAAGAAGATATAATTTGGATTGAACCCGAGAAAGTTTTGTACATATTATCCGAACCACCAGCAAATATAGGAATTCGTGAGCGGTCCATGAAAATATCAAATTCAGATTTGGAAAACATCGAGAAAATCTTTTCAAAGAAGTAGAAGTAACAATTACTAAGTACAGTTATAATGTACATAAGTGTTTAATTTAAACACTCCGATTGATCAGAGACAAAAGGCGACTGAATTCGGTTACTGCATTTACAGAAAAAATGTACATTTATCTAAAGACTTTTTCTGATCTCCGTAACAAAATGAATATCTTATGTAAAAGCAAATTATTTTTTTTTATTTTTTTATTTTTAGTATTTATGGATGTAAAAAGATAGTACACATATTTCTTCAGCTGATAAAAACCTAATTTGGTGCAAAAATTAGCAATTTGAAGTTGACAATTAGATCTAGTCTAAATATGTGATTTTTTTTTCTTTTTATGTGGTTTTAGGAAATATTATTTTTTCAGTTGTACAAATTATTCTAACAGGTTAAAAATGCAAATTCCAAAACTTTTAACTCACATTATGTTGAAATTTTGACAAGTTAAAACATTGTTAAAGATTCTATATTAGCAATAAATTTCTAACTTCCGTAACAAAATGTGAGCACATATAAAATTTTGTAAAATTGTAAATCGTGGTTCTATTATAATTTTTTTCTCTGCACAAGCTTCACTAGACATAGTAAAAGCTTTATTTTGATTGAAAACGGTTGATTAATTATGATTGCTGTTTCGTTGTGTTGTATGATGTTCGTTCATTAAAATTTTTTCGTTTTATTCCTAATTATTCAATATTTATGCCTGTTGTCGCGGCAAACAACCAATTAGTATATTGTAACCTAATATCTCATCAATCATTGATACTTCCCATAGTTCTTATACTGCAAATTAAATGAATTTCCAAAGTCAGAAAATTTTTAGACACTAGTAAAAGACATTAATTTCCGTAACGTAAAAAATGGGTATCCAAGTTTAACATAGTATAATTTCAAAACTATTACAATTGTGTGTGTGGAAATCTGAAACTGTATACTATAGATAGTCTACATGCAAACAGTACTAACAGTTTAAAGAAATTAGATACTTAATTTTTTCCATGTTTTAATTTCTAATAGTGCCCATTTTTCTGCATGGCCTGCTTTATACTCAATACACTCAAACTTGCCAGAATAAGTCAGTGACACAAATTATTTAATTGCAAATTTACCACGTTTTCAGGAATATTTGATGAGGTAAAGCAATGACATTACTACAATGACGCAAATTGTTGTAAAATTCCTTCTGCCTCTGCATGTACATTGGTAGGCACACATTTGATGTCCACTGTAGTCTCTAAGTATTCTCCCATCACATAAGTGAGCCAATCTTTGGTCTCAAATGCATTCTCACACAAAAATACAAATATATGGACATGAGATGCTTGCAGATATATTGCACGCAATTTTGCACATACAGAACTCGTCCAAACAGAACGTATCTATAGTTTTATATGTAATCAGATATCTAATTGATAAAATGTTGTTAAAAATAAATGAATTCACTAAAATACAGGCATGTTGTTATACATTGAAAAAGAAGGATTTGCATATTGTGCTTTTGCTCTACTGTCAAAGATGATAAAAAGTCAAACATAACATAGATTTAAACTCGCATGCAAATCCGCCTACTTGACAGAATGCATATCCGTATGCAAATTTGCAAACATAGACAAACTAATACAGGTGAATTGGCTATTATATTCATACACAGCTCAACGTTCGTCTGTCTGTTTGTTGAATAATGTGCTAGTGCCTCAGATAAAAAAAATTAGATTTTTGGAAGGAAGTAAACTAGAATATTAAACTCATATATATATATATATATATATATATATATATATATATATATATATATATATATATATATATATATCGAGACTGACGTATAAGATTCATATTTTATGGCGAAATATTCAAGTTACAAGTGTCTCTAGAAACTGCACATACCTGCGTATCATAATATCTACACCACACACAATATGATGTTTAGAAAGTAGTGTCTTACATGACATAAAAGGTATATACGTTTCTTCTTTGATACGGGATTTTTTCCGATACGAGAAAGGAAAACTGTAAACAAAGCCAATTACAAATATAATTTAATTCGAAATTTATTAATTATATCCCTTTAGATAGACACGCATTATTTTGTTCTAGTCCGTTTTTAAAAACGAAAAATGTATCCAATCTTTGAAACTGGGTAAAATTGAATCATTTTTATCCGATAATAAATTGATGATTTTCGTTATTGCTAATACAAACTGGCATCGCTATTCCAGTACTAAATGAATTTATTTATTCAATCCATCAGCTTATATCAGGAAAACTGTCACAAATCGCCAACTAATAACTTCAAGTCCTTCCGCACTATTTCATTTTATTATAAAAATATTGGCACCATGGATGGACGGAAATGAAATAATGATCACGTTGTCAAATGTAATTAAGCCAATACGAATTATTATTTCATTATTCCATTTTACGTCTATAGTATGGTTTACTCAGTATAAATAGCCATAACTGAAGCGGTTCTCAGTTAAATTGATACAAGTATTTACAAGGCAAAGTGTTCAGAGGACAAATTAATAAACAACCACAACGGAACCTATCTTTTGAGAATCGAAACAAATAAGTTTTAATTCTTTTCATTTTCCCCGTAATTAAGTTTGATCAAATGCCTTTGATAATAACGTTTCCATTTATATTTAAATCGTTCAATGAGTACCAAAGAGTGGCGTATACATCACCTTTAACTAGGACAATAACAAATCTAGAACGTCTCAGGCGCAGTAAGGTGTGGCGCTTACGGTGTAACAGTCTTATGATATCGCATCGCTGGTGAACAGTTCGTTTCCAACCTCTATTAAATTCTAAAGTCTTCATTACTTCCCATAGGTTTGCCTGCTGTTTGGCAAAAGCGAGACCAGGCGCTAAACCTAAATCTGAATCGGGTCTAATTCTAACAGAGACATTTATCTGCCGTAGCATATTGCTTTGTTGGATCAGGGTGTATGCTGTTTGATCTACTGATTAGACCATAACAAATTGCATAGTCAAATATACCACAGCGGATCTGGGCCTATGCAGTTTACACATGAATCGGACCAATAGTCGAGGACTCGTGTGGCCTAGTGGTTGGAGCGTCAGCCTCGGATACGGAAGGTTATGGGTTCGATCCCCGGTCGAGTCATAACAAATATTTACAAAAATCATACTAACAACTGCATCGCTTGGCGCTCAGCATTAAGTTCGGACTGGTCGGCCTGGTGTCAGGATAATATGACTGGGTGGGACATCATGCTACATGTCTGCCCCAGTGCTAGACATCACTGTAAACTGTCCCACTGCAGACATCCACGTTAAAAATCCAAATCACATAGTCGAGTTTATACAATACTATGCCGGCACTGATTAAAGCATTATTAGTGTCGTTATTTTAGCGTTATATCATGCTCGTGCAGCTCCTGTTACGTGATTTTGAAAGCCACACCACCCTAGGATGAAGACAAGCGGATAAAGCCATGTCGCTTGCCGTAGGTTGCACGTGCCAGCTTTGGAAAACCGAGAGATCTATACCAGAGAGCAATGCTTTTCATCATAATGTATTCCCTACGAGATTGGCCCAGCTGATAAAGAATTCTATTGTTTAGTCACACGGCTAATTTTCCAATGCGAGGACAATTTCAGCAGTCGAATTCCCTTAGGGGTATTGTTGATTAATATCGTGAATACATGTACCCGCCATCGCATAATAACCAGTCATATGTGAAATATACAAAATTTAGAAAGTGAGAAACCTGTGATATTGCAAGTCTCCCTCAAATCTACTTGTCTCTTATAAACCATACCTTTCTCCAGAAGCATAGACTAGAAAAGGGAATACCAAATTTTTAATGTGTAAAACCGTTTCTTTTATTATGGAGAAAAAACAAGTTCTTTCAAAAGTGTATAAAGCACAAACAAATGCAGGTTCATCTGATTTATGCGCAAATTTTGGAACCATTCAGCTGCCAATCGCCTTATTGATACGGGTTTGTGTGGCTGCCACTGTTGAATTGTTTTGAACGCCACGTTTAACAACTTATTTTATATCATGCCGAGGAAATTGGAGTTATCTACCTTTACCAATTACACACTGAGGACAGCGGACATCAGGAGTCAGACAATCCACCAACTGAGCTACCGCGGCTTCCTAAGTTTTATGGATCTGTGGTCAAGATGTATTTTATGTCAAGCAGACGAGACACTGGTTACAATTTGTTGGCATAATTGTGTATACATGATGACAAATTTATACACATTATCTGTGTTGTCTTATTGATAGTTGGCACAATATAGAGACTTATCGATGTGTATGGTATAAAAAAAGATTTTGAAAAATTGGCAATATAAATAGTGAAACAAAGAATAATTTTGGCGTTCCCAGGGTTCAATGTAAATATTGGCATAGAAGGAGCGAAATCCAGTATATGTACGCCTATGAATAAAGACATATTTAAATCTAGATTTTCCTTTGTTTTCATAGAATTTCGTTTGGCAAAAAAGGTTTCCCCTGATATACACACAATTTGTCCTAATCACACACACACACACACACACACACACACACACACACACACACTCCGCCATGCCCAAGTCAAGAGTTGTATATACTGACACAGTATTATATATTTAATACTAGTGCCATCCAACAATGTTAAGCGTCATTTTCGTTCTCAGTGACCCAGAATTAGTAAAGTTTCACTACGTTTATTTGGAAGCATTTTGTCTGCAGACCAGTATAACTTGTATGGCATCCACGCTCATAATACAACCGTATTTTATTTCCCATACCATCATTTACACTCATCGAATTGGTCAGACGTGGTTGAATAGATTTCGGATGATTTGACTTACTGGCGTATGCATTGTTGCTATTTATGATAGTGTAATAGCCTTTGGTTATATCCATGGTGATCGAATCGCTAAACGCTGTAATCGATATCGAACAGATTAAACTGTTTGCCATTCCAGACTTTTTGAACCATTCCCCAGCAGTATTTTTGTTACGTTCTACGTTTAGAATATATCTAGAATTTGGATTGGCCTTTTTAAATGTTTAATAACATTCACAATCTTAGGTTACACAGGATCTTTACTGTTTTTACTTTTATTGTCAACTCTCTACCCGTGGGCCAGTTATATTTGATGTAAGCATAGCCTGTATTCGTTAGTTGTTGGAAACGTTTCACGAAGCTTGGATATAATGGATTTTACCAGTGCAGAGAGTTCAATGACAATGAATTTCTGCTCTCGTAAAACATTGCTGTATAACAAATCACCCCTTAATATTTTGTGCGATAACGCATAAAAACGCGTGCTGAAAATCAACTGATGGTTCAAAGACGCGATGAAAGAGAATCAATCACGGGAACATGAAAATGAAACCCCTGAGTTGTATCCAATGTCTACAACTTTGGAAATTTCCCATGAAATGCCGGCTCTACAGGTTGTTTAATACATTTTATATTATATTATACTTCTAGAAATTTACTTCTAATTGTACCTAAGATTTTAGCTTGTAAACGTACAGAGCCTTCCAGAAGGAAACTTTCAAATAAATAGTATTTTTTTCACAAACAGCTAATTGTGCGACCTAAGGTCATGAAAAGAACTATATAGTCTTTTTTTCTAAACATTAATTATTCATGCTCTAAGATCTTAGCATAATCAGTTGTATTATTGTTGTGTCCAGTATTTCCTTTAGGCTGGAAGTTTATTTATTAAAACTATGTACTCGCTGGAAATATGAAATGCTCTACAAAATAACTATCTTGGAACAGAGACTATAATTTAAAGTCAAGTTTCAAATAACGATAAATTCTTGGATTGTATTATATGTGATCCAACAAAATATGGTTGGCACATCACCACTACACATGCCACCACAGGCATATCGACACCATCAGCGCTGGATTCATTTTTGGATTCCAGCAAATGTTTACTCAGAAATTTAAATTTACCTTGTTATTGAAATTTCTAAGCCCCGTGTATTTATTCACATTTTAGAAATCAGTAATAAAACAAACAAACTTTTACAATGTCATCTAAAGTGAAAATATCTGTTTCAAGTTTTACCCAGAAAATGTAGACTCTTGAAAAAGGGTGAATTACACTAACTTTCCAGACAATATGATCTTTCTAAGTCAAAGGCTTCTTTAACGAAGCAAAAAAGACTATATGGTCCAATATTTGCACCCCCCAAAAATTTTTGGGACACAAGCGCTTTGAATTTGATTTACTTAGTCTCCGTCCGCTCTAAAATTAAATACAAAATTCGTTATCTTTGCTACATTTCGTTGACTGCCTCTTGTCCAAAATAACTACCTGACCATTTCCCATTGGTAGACCCATTTAGATACTTTTGTTCCTCTTCTGACACTAGTATTCTAGTCATTTCAACCATCAAAACCAAGTCTCACAAACAACGCTCTTTTTCTTGCCAGGGTCTACCTGTATCTAAAGAATGCCATCAGAGGTAATAACACTAAGATCGCTGTCAAGAATGATGTAATAACCTACTGCACGAAAAGACTTCAAACAATATTTCCTTACCTAAATTATTTTCAGTATTTTAGTATGGTTTTGTATGTAATTCCCCGGGTATGTATGTATGTATGTATGTATGTATGTATGTATGTATGTATGTATGTATGTATGTATGTATGTATGTATGTATGTATGTATATATGTATGTATGTATGTATGTATGTATGTATGTATGTATGTGTGTGTGTGTGTGTGTGTGTGTGTGTGTGTGTGTGTGTGTGTGTGCGTGCGTGCGTGCGTGCGCGTGCGTGCGTACGTGTATGTTTGTGTACATACACACACGTTTCCTTACGTGGTAGCTAATGGCTACAAAATTTTTATCTTAGACCCAACTTCACTTCATAGTTGTTAGAAGGTATGCATTGCGTTCCAAAACTATCAAATTTTGAGAAAAACTCCTTGTTCCGCTTTCGAGTAAGTGTGTGTGTGTGTATGTGTGTGTGCTAAATATGATGGTGAGGTATACCACACGCCATAACTTTATTAATTATTACTTATATATATATATATATATATATATATATATATATATATATATATATATATATATATATATATATATATATATATATATATATATATATACGGTAATAAATTCCTCACCGGAACGAATGTATTGACGAATTTCGTCAAGGATTTGGCGACAAAAGGGCAATTTTTGGGTACCGGCATACAAAGATGATACAATGTCGTTAGATTCTATCAATATTTTGCCCTAATTGAGTCCCTACTTAGAGAATTGTAGTAAAACGTCTTTTTGATGTGGTCTAGTTAGAGACCTACTCCAACAGTAGAAACATTTGGGAGAAAATCTTTGAAGCCGAGTTTGAGAACTAGAGAACTAAATATATGATTTGTATAACAAAGCCCACCATGAGATTTCCTCTTACGTCTATCTATTTGACGTCACAAGAAGTGGCATTTATCAGACTAACTTTGCTATTGATCCCTGTATATTCAGACGAGCTGTTAAGGTTACTGTAGATGTACCTACTGATAAGTAACTCTGGACAGTGCAATTAATTTGCAATATGGAATACATAACAGTTGCTTATTCACAATTAAAAACCCAGTTACTGTTTCATTAAAGAATAATTATCCCATTACTAATTCCCAATTGAAACATCAACTTAACAAGTTATTTCTTATTCCTGAGTCAACAAGGAATACACTACCACTAAGATTTTGCTCATTAAAATGGTTTCAAATTTGAACAGTCTTTAATGCATTAATGGCTAGTTTTCGACGCAGACCCTATAACATATTAGATGAAGTTACAATTATGCGATCCCATTCGGAGACCACGGGTAATTGTGTGTAACCGCAGAGGTATCCATCTACAAACAAAACTAAGTGTCTACAAAGACATTGTGTTGCCAACCCTGCTATATGTATGTGAAACAAGGACAGCATAAAGACGCTGACTGAGGAAATTGATGAGGAAAATATGTCAGAAGAGAGACCTTGTCACCGAATTCTCCAACGGGCAGGCATGTAAAGCATCTAATCACACTTTCTAGTTACATAATTGCTGAGATGGGTAGGTCAAGTACCAGGATGACAGGAGAGTGGCTACCAAAGAGCTTTTATGGTGAGTTGAAAGGGAGCAAACGATTTCATGGTGATGCGAAGAAACTGTTGAAACATTCCCTCAAGTCATCCTTGAAACACTGTTTGTAGTGCTCTACTTTCTCCATCTTTCTTGTTTAAATCATATATGCGTATTATATTTATTGAATCAATCTGAATGGAAATAGAAGCTAAAACAATGTACGAAGCAACTTATCAATTTGGAAAGGAGATTGTGATTATTCGCGAAAGGTTAAGAACAACATTTTGTTGAGGACACACTGGAAAGGTCTGTTCAGAGTTCGTTAATTCCGTCAATACACAGTTATTTGTAGTTAATCTTAACTGCGTTGGAAATGCAAGTATGTGTATTTATATGTGATACATGATAATATATATATATATATATATATATATATATATATATATATATATATATATATATATATATATATATATATATATATGTGTGTGTGTGTGTGTGTGTGTGTGTGTGTGTGTGTGTGTGTACGCTGTATAATTGTTATAATTAATATACCACGAAATATTTATAAAAGGTAACACATTTGTAGTTATCTCTGTCCTGTCATAGTTCAATAAATCTATATGACCTGTCTTTCAACCGTATATGTTTATCACGTATTTTTCTAATTACTTATCGTCAAGGGAAGTACAGGAATAACAGGGTTCATTTACATTCGGGTCGCCTTTGTAGCGACATAGGAGGAAACACAATTAATTACGTTTATACTAACCATCAATGTGGATACAAAAATGTTGAAGGATAAACTTATAAGAGATTAGCAAAACGTGCATACACTTTTGAGCTTACCAATATCTTTTTTTTTAATCTAACCGTCAGTACTCGCTTATAATTAAGAGTCCAGTTACAAACTACAATGATCCAGATATATTGCGGCATAATGTGCTGGCAGATTTTGGTCTGTGCAGTTCGTTCGAGTAATTAGTATAACAAACATCAAAGACCCTGATAGGCAGGCGTATCATGGTACGGTAACTAATGATCATTCTTGTGTACAGTTTGATTCGACTTATAAACGCGGAATGACGGTATATGCGTTATACATTTTATTACATTTGCTCGAGTGCAAGGGAATTTTTAAAGTGACACTTGCGTTTATAAAGAGCAATAATGAGAATGAAGCAAAAACTAATTGCATGAATATAACGTCTCCCTCTTAGTAAGAGGGGTAATTAATTGGATTTAGCTACGTTATCTAGGCAATGACCTCCCTCGATACTATTACCCGGTGTGAGTGAAAAGATAGAACATCGACAAAGAAATAGGCAAGACTACTGGGTAGAAATAATGCAATACGATCCCCTTTGATAAGAAAAAAAAATTAATCAAACAAATTAATAGTCGTAAATTCAATTCAACTTAAGTTATATCAGGATTTAATAGAACTGTCTAATATGGGTGTATTTCGTCATGATAACGAGTGGTGAAAAAAGCGCAATGTCCACAACTGATTGCATCACCTTCCTCTCGACCGTGTTCCAACGTTTCCTATTTCCTCGAGACTTCCTATTCCGACTGCCTATTCAAACAGGTCATAAATTACCACGTGAGCTCTATATCGACAATGTATCGTATGCTACTATATGTTTGATTACTATTGTATAAAATTCACTGATCCTTAACCTACGTGATTTTTTAAACATTACAAAAGCAAATATAGTTGGTATTTAACTGTGAAGGGGCAAAGTTCTGGTGATCTATTAAGAATACATTAGTTGCGACCAGAGAACCATTAGTTAGATTTATGGAGACAGGCACGCGTCATAGGGTGTTCTGCCTAGTACAATGTTATTCCTTTATAGTGAGACTGTTGTTACTAATTAGAACCGTTGTTTATTCAGCAGCCGGACTGACTGCTAAAGACACGGTAAAGTTCAATTTTCATGGGTGAGTTTTCAAACTTGAGAAGCCGCAGAAATTCTGTTACTTAAAAGGACCAGGTCATGCTGACCCGACTTAAGCGGCGCGTGAGGAAAAAGACATTTTATTCTGATCGGTCACGTTAAATAAAGTGTGTGTTTTCACACAAAATTTCATAGGATTTAATATTGCCCTAGTTGAAATGATGTCAGTCAAAGCTTTTTTCTGCAAGAGAAAATTAACTCGTGAGGATTTGTAAGAAATTCTCTCGTTAAACAAGGGTGATTCAGGCAAGCGGCCAAAGCTGTTTATATATATATATATATATATATATATATATATATATATATATATATATATATATATATATATATATATATATATATATATATATATATATATTACCATACTTAAACCGGGGTAATTAAATCGAGGACGGTCATCTCTTAGATAACGAGTACCAAAAAAGGGGGTGGGTTATTGTATTTTTTATTATTATTATATTTATACAACCCCGTGACAAGTGGGGCTATAATATATAATAACTAATAAATAATCCAATTATCATCACCACCGGACCCAGACCCACCAATCCCTAACATTAACATAAACTCATGATAATCTGTATCTTCCTAACAGACAAATGAGGTGAATGGGATGTCCTGGGAGGGGGTAACACCTCTAACTGGCTAAGTAGTCAAACTCCGTCGGGGGAAGCTCGGCCACCTTCAGTCCCCACCTGGCATTCAGCTATCACCTGCCGCTCCTAGAAGCTGTGGCATATGCAGCGGCCACATCCCGGAAACGGCAAAAACTGGCCGGCTAAACAAGGCTGAGTGTAGCCAACGGGTCTTAAACCGTCGGTGAGTTAGGCTTTGTCTGCCTAGCATGTGAAATCTGGATTCGGCAGTCTGCGCGAAGAAACCGCTGGTCAACGGGGAGAAAGGCGATTCCCAGCAAAGCTCCGTGGAGCGCTAAGAGCACGACGAGACACATAGGATGTCCTGGTCTTCCACTGCACTCAACTTTGTCTCTCGCCGTCTCGACGTTGTCGTGGTGCTGGTTCCAGATGGTTTAGGGTGAGTGAGTGAGCTCGACGAACTGTACAACTCATCCTCCCTTACCTCCCTACACGTAACTGGACGTCACGGATGCACCTACGCTCTAATTCCTGGCACTTCATCGACTACGTCATTGTCAGGAAAAGGGATAGGCTGGATGTAGGTGTGACCAAGTCCTTGTGCGGCGCTGGGGCTTTTTTTTTATTTATCGGACTAGTCAATTTGTCATCCAATCTGTCTGAGGCACACTTCGCGAGAAATGCGGTTTGGTTTTGCTTGATCAATATAGAACGTACTGCAGTTTAGAGACTTACATTTCTCGTGATTCTGCACAAACCAAAACTACCTTAGAAAAGAAAGAAATTAATCATCGCACAGAGGTGCCGGGCTACTTTTAATTATACAGTTACATACTGTATTCAATAACTGTAAATGCTTCTTAACATTTAGACAAAATCGTGAGATCTAAATGTTGTATGCCACCTAGATATTGTGTTCAAACTGAATCTGGAACTCACATGTATGATCAAGCCTGCAGGAAGCACGTGCCCGTTTCAAACTCGGTTGGTTGATGAGAGTCAGACTTAGAACCAAACATTCTTATAAGACTGTGTGTGTACGTTGCTGCCTTTGTATAAGATGGGAACATATTGACACATACTCTCTCACACGCGCGCGTGCGTGCGTGCATGCGTGTGTGTGTGAAACTGCTTGTGTATGTAAAGAACTAGCAAATTAAACTGCTATGTGAAAGTGCGTGCGTGTGTCTGTGTGTGTGTATTATTTCGTAATTAACATGAAATGTATATGCTAAATTAAAACAGGCACTTATAATTATTTCGCTATATTTTTTGCGCAGCACACAGTTTGAAGTAAGAGTAACACAAATAAGCCTGGAGCAAGACAGCGCCTTGAGTAAAATGGCTTCATTAATGTCGGTACAGATATGGACAATTTCTGGTTGTTTTCACTATATTTATATTGTTCTATTTGCACAGGGTCGCCTTTGGAGGCGCAGCACACAGTTTGAAGTAAGAGTAATACAAATAAGCCTGGAGCAAGACAGCGCCTTGAGTAAAATGGCTTCATTAATGTCGGTACAGATATGGACAATTTCTGGTTGTTTTCACTATATTTATATTGGTTGTTTTCACTATATTTATATTGTTCTATTTGCACAGGGTCGCCTTTGGAGGTGAAAGAAACAGAACTAATCCTACAGTACAACAATGCCTGCCGTAAATTTGATTGATGATTAATTAAAGATGTACCCATAATTTGGCCAAGCTAAAAAATATCAGCTTTATAATGAATGCCACAATCATTGAAAGCTATTGTATCAAGGAGTTTAAACCATCGAGGTAAAATGCAGAATCCTTTTCGATTTCAGTCCTTAGAGCCAAAATACATTATAATGATATAATCTTGTTTGGTTACTCACTTTGCTTCCTCACGAAATGGGAGTCATAAGTTAAAATCCTTTTGAATCAATCTACGTTTGCAATTTATTTCTAATTATTTTAAAATTCCTTCTCATTTCATAACACGATAAGAGAGGGTCTTTCCGCAGTCTATTAGCAATTAGTAGAAAGCTCTCATGGTGTTTTAATAATGGTGCATTTCGACAAGAGTACATCCGCTTCTTGGTGTGATGAACACTTGACCGATGTAATAGGGATTCAGTAGCACTCAAACAAGCACAATAAATTGATTGCGTGCGTAATTACTAATGCTTTATGCCCATCACACCGCTGAGCCCCTAGTCCTGTAAAATACGATAACATAGTATAGCCTGTGCCAACACTGCATCTGTTTCCTCTTTAATTGTACTGAAATAAGGATGCAAAATCTGGTTGAATACATATAAGATATCATATCTCTAATAGACCAATGGTTTATCAAGGTATGTTATCCCCTCTTAGATGAATAAATAATTATGTCTTGAATGGGTCAAGGGACTGTTGTGATCTATTATCTCCCTTTGATAAAGATAATATGTAATGTAGGTAATGGGCCATAGGACTATACTAGCTTGTTTTCAGCCCTTGGATAACGATGAGATATCCCTTGTCTAATGGTAACTCATTATCGTAATGTGTTATCTCCTCTTGAAAAAACAGGATGCTATGTCTCCAAGGGACAAGCTGACCACTATAAATAGTCTGTTTCTCCTTCTGGATAATTATAGGATAATACGCTTGCATACTGATTGAGCTTCATGCAAAAGACTCAGGTTGTAGGCGGTCACGGGATGCAGGTTGTTCATGAGTACCATATTCTCCAGGGAATTTACGCGGTATATGAGAACAAAAAATCCCGCCACCATAGTGAGTCTTTTAGTCGGTATGACAGGCCATGCAAGTGAAAGCAAGGCGGTGACATCGCAGCTAGCACGAGATGGTTGTATAAGGTTGCCATGGAGCAAGTATCATGGGCGAAGAATTTACTACAGGCCAGGAACAAATCTTCAAAAATCGACTAGACGAAGACGGCTGACCAAAGCCTTTTGAATTCACAGGAAAACCGTGTATTTACCGCGAAATGACGAAACTATTTGTTGTACTCGCAGAGTCACGACATGTGACCGGAAAAGGTTGAATTTGACCTAATTAATGACCTAAACAATATTCGAAGCCCAAATGTCGGCAAACTCTTTGGCGACTAGTTTGTAATGGGTATCATTAAAGCAAAGTTTTTCGTCGAAGAGCACCATGAGAGTGTAAACACTGCGAGTTAAAGATAGAGACGCTGACACACAATTTTATGCACAATGAATACTAATCTCGCGAGGTTATTGGAAGGGCGTGCGCCGATCAGCAATCTGGAAGTAGTCGCCAAAGTCTATCGAATTGTGGCCATGGTGTGGCTTGAGTAGTAGGTCATGTTGCATCGTATCTGCAGGCACCTTGCTAAACCCCTACCTCAAATGGCTGTTCCAACCCCTAACGACGTGCACCAGCCCGAACACTTGTTTCTACCACGCTATTGTATTGGACGACACACGTGCATGCATGCACTGACCGTGATTGACATCTCCAGTCGTTACAAGGAGGCAGATCTTTTGGCCATAAAAAGATGTTCCAAAAGTCGTCTGAAGATTATGGGAGCCGTGTCGCAACTATTGACTGAGCACGGATGCATGAAAGCAAGGTGCGGCTGGTAACCTCCGCGCATAGGACATTATGGTGTGGTTCACCGTACTCTGGCAGAGCAGCTATTTAGGAACCAATAGGAGATTCTGGTTTCAACCGTTGAAACGACTACAAGCGCGTATCACTGTATAGGTGTGGCGGTTTATCAAAGTCAAAATAGTTTAGGTTTCGTATCACGCGAAATCTAAGCCACCTTTTCGCCCTTGTGGTATTCTATCTTCACCAGGTCATTATTGTATACTACAATCCACTAATCCTTCTTCTCGTCGAGGTACAGCAAGTAAATTAAATCCTTTCTTACGTCGGAACGACTGGTAAGGCTGCAAGAACAGAGAACACATTTGCACCGCTCACTTAGGCATACAAAATAAAGCAATGGTCTCAAACTTGATACCCCTGAATAATGTCAAGGTTGCCAATTGCATGTGGGTCGTCCTTTATGATTTGAAACGTATTTATTTTATGATCCTTCGTCATATTCATTTACGAAAACTATACTGTACAATCCATATTAAAAACGTTGCTTTTTAAAACTTTACTTGCATGATGCCATCGTTATGACACTGCTTTGTCCGTGGATTTTTTACGCTGAGGTAGACGTATAGCCATAAGTATACGAAACGTTTAAGCTCGATTTTACGAAAATGCTTTTCCACCTCTCAAATACTGACAGAAATTAATTACTTATTGAAGCAAACTAATTAATGGAATATTGTTTTCTGTGAAATATTAAATAATCAGGTCACTTTACAAGTAGTTGTAAGCGAGCGTGACTTTAAGACAGACACGTTGCTTTCACATAATTGTTGTTTCTCATTCAGATTCAAGAAAGTTCTAAATTTATTTACTTATCTGATTGTTTGAAACGACTAACCCAGATCAGGTGTTCTTGGGGCATTTTAACATACTGAATACTTGTATTCACATTTTCTATTTTAAAAAATCCCAGTATTTTCAGTATTAAAAATTTTTCAGTCCATGGTAGGATATAGATATTAATAAAATTTACTAAAGTACTTTTCAGCCCTCAAGTTATTGACATATAGTTTGCAGATAATGACAAAATGTGATAAATCGAACATTTACCTCATTCGCACGTGATTTCAACACGTTCTTTTCGATCATTACATTACGATGTTAACGGTATGACTTCACTTGTTTACTAAATTTATCTTACCATAGTTCTGTGAAATAAAAAGAAAATCAATGAAAAGACCAATATACGAAATCTTGTAAAATCTTTGCTAAAGTACGACCATCCGTGCTGAGATGTGCATACTTTATGTTGCGGAAAATAGGTCAAATCTTAATAACTGTTTCATGCTAAGAACATAAAATCACTCACCAGCATACTTTTAGCATAAAGTATGTTACTTGTTTACACATGTGAGAAATATTTAAATACCCAAAAAGAAATAATCTATTTTTTAAGGGACAGTTCGTGACAGGATACATTATTTTTTAAAACTTTTGTACATAGCGCCTTTTCCTTCCCATGGATATTCAACTACGAGCTAAATGCATAATCGGCTTGGACATTTAAGTGATTTTATCGCTTTTACCGTTAGCTATATAAAAATATAAAATATTAAAAACTGTGACTCTATTATGTTAAGATACGAATGGCTTCCAGCCTAGCATGTCATGTTGACACAATATGGTATCTCAAGCCAATTCCGCCGAGTCAAAATGGAATGTTTCTATACAAGGTAGTTTACTTATTCTTTTTGCTGAGATGTACATACATAAACGCAAGGCACAAACAGACAGACAGAGAGACAGACATACCGACGTAAAATCAGGCAGGCAGAAAGATGATTCTGGATAGCCATGCAGACAGATTTTTTTTTTTTACTGATAGATAGATAGATAGATAGATAGAGAGAGAGAGAGAGAGAGAGAGAGAGAGAGAGAGAGAGATAGACAGATAGACAGACAGACCAGACCGACAGACAGACAGACAGACAGACAGACAGATAGATAGATAGATAGATAGATAGATAGATAGATAGATAGATAGATAGATAGATTAAAATATAGACCTTATTATTGTAGCTTTCGCAGATTGTTACCTTTGTAATTCATGCAAATTTGTAACAGTTTACTAGAAACTAGACGCACGAAAGCAATGTTAGACGCAAATTACATTGAGTTTTAACTAGTGTAAAGTTTGAGAAGTAAAGATAGTACGTTATCATAAGATTAGACATCACACTAAAACTTTCGATTGAATTTGGTCCCGTTGGAAGTCAGTTATTTCGGAGGCAGTATGTTACTGTTCAGCAAATAAAGTGGAAATCAAATCAAGAGTTTTTGAATAAAGTTAACCACTTCTGTAAAGCATATAGTAACAGCGAAATTAAATTTAGTGTGAATTAGCCACCTTTTTCATTCCTTTTTATTGTAAATGAATATCATATTATTGATAATTAGCGAACTGCAAATTGGATAACAGGTTTTGCGTGATACACGCGATGTTTCACCAGTTTACAATTGGCACCAATGAATAGAATGTGTCGTTTTAACATCAGCCACGAACACATATTTTATCTAAATTGTTTTGAAGATAAAAAAATTTAATTGTCACTGCTTTCCTCAGTCATTTGCCTAGCTTTCGCCATAATTCAATAAAAATCATGGAATAATGTAATGTTTGAAAGGAAACAATTTAAGACAAATTGTTGAATGTTGGTCTTTAACAATGAATTATGGATGCTAAAATACGTTAGACACGGTATTGACAATTAAAGTTTCTGCGCAAAAAGATTTAATTTTCAATAGTTCAGCATTTGTAAATAAATAATTCAAATTTCTGAATCGTATGTATTTGTAAAATAAAGTAAAACATGCTGAATTTTGTACATATAGCAATCATATGGAAAAAAATTTAATACTTAATATGTCACTCTCTGAATTATAACTTTTATATTTGAATTCTGTGCATTAAATTATTATTGTAAATAATTAAACAGATATTATTGTTCTATAAGGACTGGTTATAGAACTTATCATTAGGGATATGCATATGATACAAGTACTTTCTAAGAAGAGAATAGTTCAGTCAAAAATATACGCGTTAGTTCTTGGAATATTTCAAATATCTGATGATAGGTGTCACGTTCTTGATTCGGTGTGTTTACTACAAAATTTATAAAACATAAAACATGGAAACGAATAAATAAATATTCGTACAAAGGTAAATATAAGTGAAGCACTGTAATGAAATAAGCTAGAGTTTGCATCTTCTCATATGCACCTTTATAGTCATACTGTAATACAGATTTATATTTGGCTGTATGGAAAGACAGGTCAGGATGCATTCAGTTAATACAAATATTTTATTGAGTGTTATCATGTCAAATCATTTTGCTTTTTCAGTGCGTAAGGCCAAACTGTCCGCAACCTGATATAAAACCATCTTTAATGAGAGAAAAATTCAAATTGATTCTCGTCTGTATAATAGTAATATTAGCAATGCTATGATGACTTGATTTAAAAAGATGCAATTTTTTCTGTATGTATGTGTGCTTGTATGTCTGTCTGTCTGTCTGTCTGTCTGTCTGTCTGTCTGTATGTATGTATGTATGTATGTATGTATGTATGTATGTATGTAGTCTAAAGCGCTCGCCGTTACGGTTCACTGTCATCTCACCTCTGTGTGGGTTCCAGTCTCAGATTCGGCCAATGTGGGTATTTGAGAAAGCTTGCCAGTAACTTCTCGTGGGTCGGTGATTCTTTTCGGATTTTTCCTGGGTTCTTACTCCACCATTAATACTGGCCGCCATGTATAGCATAGATTGTGCTGAAAAATGGCGTTAAACCCTATCACAACAACAACATATGTATGTATGTATGTATGTATGTATGTATGTATGTATGTATGTATGTATGTATGTATGTATGTACGCATGTATGTATCTACCGTAAGGACACATCGATATTGGTCCCCATATGAAAAAGGGAAAATGTCCAAGACCGATAGTTCATATTTAACTATAAAGACCAAGTGAGAAAGAAATTACAGACATCATTCAAGTTGGAGGATTCTCAAGTGGAGTCGATGGTGTAACTACCGATTGCATGGTTGTCGTACGCTGCGACCTCATCGATTCAGTAGGACATCATGGGAACTAAGCTATAACTGATACTACCACTACTACTACTACTACTACTACTACACCTAGCATCGAAGGAGATGTTGTGCGTGTCAAACCTATGGATGCGAAAGCGATGTCACTCGGTATCGTCGACTTTTACTGGATGTCAACCTCATCGAAATGAGCCTGTGAAAAACGAATATTCGTTCCCTGTACATTTGCCTGAATACTGTGACTTGAAAAGTCGACTCCAAATCTTCAAAGGAAACTGACCAAAATTTATGGCAGGACCTACCCCCGAAGAATTAGCCAGAGCCAGTTTTTTTATTGGGCGAAGGGAATAAATTCAAGTGTTTCATCTGAGGTGTGTCGCTTTACCAGTAGGAACAGAAACATTACGCTTACCTGGAACACGTTATATGGTCTCCGAAGTGTCACTACCTTCCTTTCGTGAGACCCTAGTCATTGAAGTGACATACCATATCATTTAATAAACAAACTTGGCAAGGAGTCATAGTTTCAGTGGCATAGCGATGGGGGGGGGGGGGAGCAGGGGGGATTTGCGCCGGTGGCTAGGGGGCGCCAAATGGGGCCCAAATCGGCTCAAAGTATCAACATAACTGCGCAACAGGGGCAGCCGAGGGCGCAAATTTGGGTGTTTTGCCCTGGGCGCCAAAAATCCTCGCTACGCCACTGCAAAGTTTGGACAACACCTAGACAAGTATTTAAACCTCATCTAACAATAATATGGAAGGATTATCAAACGAATTTCAAGAGAAGATCTACAAGAAAGTTGGGCAGGGACTTGTCAGAGCAAAATAATCTCAGTTGGTGCCTGTAGAACATTTGTGTCGAGAAATTTACAAGAGAAAAATGATAAAAGTTAACCATCACGTCAGATTTCTGTGGATCAAGTAGTGTGCGTTCTTCCTAATATTCCGCTTTAGACCGTTTACATCAGAAGACATTATTACCATCCGATACAATGAATGGCAGTGAGAATATATTCACTATGTCACTTTCGCTCTGAGAAGATTTTGAATAAAATGAAGGGGTATTTAGAAGTGACATTCAACGTGGGTATAAACACTGGATGACATAATTATGGATACTTTACAAGACAACATTTGTTGTTTGCCTGAGGAGTTGAGAGAACGCATTTATCGACAATTGATCAAGCAAGTGAAGCGCAAAAAACCAATTGCATCCGTTACATCACATGTGTTTAAACCACTGGTATCTGAATGATATAAGAGGACTGATTCAGATGAAAGTGTTCCAGTGTTCAGACATTGTTCAATTAGACAAGGATCAGAAGACTTTGGTTGCTACTCATCATTCTACTACTTACATGCTTGCCATACTACATCGAATTCCAGAGGAAGAGTTAGAGGATTACAAAAATCGTGGATTCGCCACTGGAGTACGATGATCAGTTCTGTGCAAAACGTACACTTTTTCCCTCCGACAAAAAGAGTTTTAAAAACGGGATAACCTGCCATGACCTTTATCACGTATGATACAACAATGGCCGTGGAAGAAAATCAATGAGAGTGGAGGATTACCAACACTGATTACGTGAACTGTGTCCCAAGAATTGGGGTCGACCTGAGGTGTGTGTCTTGAGGAACATGCTTTTTCTGGGATTTCGTTTACCAGCCGATTCCTTGTGGACTCTTCGGGAACAATACTTACCACTAAATAAAACATGAAAATCACACTTTTAAAAATGAGCACCTGAGACTCATTCTTTAAAAGCCTTGCGTTTCATCTATATACTTCTCGACCTCTATGGGAAAAAAAGATTCATCAACGTTTAGGTATTTAAAATGAAAACAACGGTGTGTATGTAGCTTGTGACTTACACCCACGCTGGACAGATGTAGGTGACTGGAAAAGTTGAGAGTGTGAGACTTGGACCAAAGAAGTGCTGAAGAGTTATGATACTAATTTCAAACGTCCAGTGATATAAAAAATGTTAAACCTATGTTAGTGACAGTGTCAGAAGAACCCGTCACTGAGGACAACCACTCCAATAAGGACAGGACTGTCGTATACATTCCCGAAAACCATTCCTGGAGGACACCTGCGTGACTGTATTTAATGTAGAGACTTTAAGAACATTAAACTCTGTTGTCCCTAGGACACATTTGTTACCAAACACGTGTTGTACGGAGACTTGTTTATATTCCACTTTGATCGTTGTAATGTGTATTTTATTGCTGTACTCAACCGTTTGGTTTTTGTGTATTGTTGTCGTTCGTGTTGTTCCATTTTGACGTGCAATAATCGTGTCATGAAAAAGTATAAAAACTATTGTCTTGTGAAGAGAGGATTGTTTGGCGTAGATCATATGGTCAACCAGTTTGAACATAACCTTGAACAAAAACTTTTAAAGAAGATGAGCAACCAAAAGTTGGGATAGTTTTGGAGATTTTAGAAAGCGCATCACCAGTTCATTACAAATGTAGTCTACTTTTAGGACAAAAAACAAAGATGTCACCACACCACCCACCCCAGAAGACATAATTCATCTACCCTAAAGTACAGAAAAAGAAACGACTGCCTCCTCGGTTAGCCAAACATTGGGACGTGTTGTCCGTCCTATCCGAAGCCTTTCCACCCTTGCGTAAACAAATCATACAAACCTCCTCCAAAGAAGTCATCAATACTGTATGTGATGTTGTTTGAACGTCTTGAATGGCACGATACCTAAACTTCAGGAAAAAGATGCTAAGCCAATTGGTCCAAAGGAAAATACCCATTCGTCAAAAGAAAAAAATGTTGGTGCAACGCGGAGGATTTTTACTACTGATAGGACTTCTTGGCATGACAATAGTCAAGATCTACGTTGGGACTCCTAGAAATTTTTTACCCACCTTAGAAAAAAAAAAAAAAAAAAGATAAAAGGGAATCGAATGGAATGACGAAAACTGATGTTACTGCCTTACAAATGATGAATGGAATAATATCGTTGGCAAGAACAAGGGACAAATCATTTACCTCTTATTCCTCATTTGACAGAGATTTCCCAATTACCACACAAATTGCAATCGTTGATGGATCGCAACTATTTGTCCGAAACAGAAAAATCGCGAAATTACGTTCAACTATTGCAACGATTGCAACCTCTGAAAGATTTTAAGACCCTGATGAATAGTACATCACCACCACCAACACCAGTGGCCAAGACAGACGTAGCGCCCAGAAGGCCTGAGATCGAAGAGGCTTAATAAGTCTTTTAAACCTTATCAGCAGCTCCTATTCCTAATAAGATTGCAGCGTCCTTCTTGACCCCTTCCCCTACCCACAACGAGAAGAACCTAAAATTTGGGTTAAAAAGATGATGTCCACTTATTTTTCGATAGAAGTTAAAAAAGAAAGAAGAGAAAACAGAAGTTTAAAAAAGACCAAAGTCATTCCATTAATCCACCACTACCCTCAACATCTACTCCTGTGGCACATCGCACACGTAAAACCGTTTTCAAACCACCATTTCGTCCCATCCAAAGTAACCTCAGTGAAGAGTGGGTCACTTATTAAAAAATAGAGAAGGTGTTAGCCAGCATATACTAAGATCCAATCCATCCTGCAGGTTACGGAGGAGTTCATAAATAGTATCGCGCTGCCAAAACTCAACTGAAAAGTCTCCGTTTACCTCAAGTGCAACGATGGTTAAAGAACAAGCCACATACACTTTACACAAACCTATTCGACGAAACAAACGTTTCCAGAATCCCCACTGCAGTAGAAGGGATCTATCATAAATGACCAAGTCGATTTATTCGACGTCTCTCATTTGACCACTAACAATTGTGGCTAGAAATATTGGTTTTGTGTCCACGACGTCTTTTCTCAATTTGCCTGGATCGTGCCATTGAATTCCAAATCAAGCAGTAAGTTACTGTCAGCCCTCCAACTGGTGTTGAAACAAAGTCGTCGTCACCCTCATCGATGGCAAACCGACAAAGGTACCGAATTTCTTCCCAAAACGAATTATAGAAACGAGAAATTCATTATTTTTCACCACCGAGAATCCCGAAACCAAACCCAGTATTGTGGAATGCTTTGAAAAAATGCATATGGAAATATTTTACGCATCAACACACTCTCAAGCACATTGACGTCTTACCACATATGGTCCAAGCGTAAAAGCAATGTGACCATTGTAGCATAAGACGTGCCCTCCAAGAAGTTATCCCCGACAAAAAAGTTACTATTTTGAGCGCATGTTTGATACGTCCCCGACAGTGGCTTTTACCAAGAAAGGTGGAATGTTGGCATCAGCAGATTGGGTGCACATTGGCAAAACCAAACGCACGTTCGACAAAGGTTACTTACACAAATGGACTACCGAATTGGTTTGTGTTACTGGACCAGTACATGGTCGTCATCCTGCCCGAGTTACAACGCGTGAGCAAAAAGGAAGACGAAGTGTACATTCTCGAACGAAGAACGCTTAAAGTGGAAGAACCTCGCGTTAAATAAGTCAAAGTATGTTGTAAAGGATATCCTCCCAGTTTTTTATCCTTGGATCAACGCTACGCAAGTCATCGACTATAAAAAAAAAGTGACCATCATGCCCTTTAATATAGCCACAGCTACCAGCGTAACCACTCCTTCCCCCAGTTATTCTCTGTAAGATCTACAAAATCAACCTTTGTGGATGTAGTGTGGAGAACGTGTACCTAAAACGCAAATCGCCTTGTTCTGTCAAATCTTTGTGATGTATTCTGTCATCGGTGCAGCCTTTGCCAATTTGAGTTTGCAACAAGAAGACCAACACTTGTGGACCAATTCACTGAGTAGTTGCATCGGTTACCTTCTCCCCAAACTTTTCCCTAAAATACTGCTATAACAGGAGCAAAAGGAGACTTGCGTCTAACGTTAGTCACTACTCCAACAATAACCACAACATCAATCTTCTTTTAGACACTCCACTGACTTCGAGTAATCTCTAGAATTTTGAACAACAAGCAACTTTACTTAACGTTACCCAGTGATAGTTCGTTGAAGGTGTTTCCACACAACAATTTGTGCTATTCCACATTGCCAAATTACCTCAGGCCATCCAATTAGATCAGGACGCCCATTGGGATGTGTCTTTGGTGAAAATCATTCAGTCTACACAAGTCCTAAATATCCTTCCTAATTAAAAAAAAAATCTCGGTCGAAGTTCATGATGAGAAAGTTCAAAAGTACTTGGATACCAATGTAAAATATTAAATCAAGACACATAACTCACAAACGAAACAGACCACCTATAAAATTCGAATTTTCCCAGACTATTGTTTTAGTGGTCAACCTTTGGTGACCACGATCAATGGCGAGTTTGGTAAAACCTTTTAGAGTGTCAAAAAAGTGTCACCCTGGAGTACCATAAAGTGGTTCGTCGTCTACTGATGCAATTTTCAGAGCGTAAAGTAATATCTATTCTATTGTGTCTGAATTGTTTGACATTTTGGGTGGGGACATGATGATGAGGATGGCAGTGTCGGGAAAACAAATTACCAGTCATTTCTGACCCCGATTCTTTTAACAGGTTATTCATCCCGGTAGAAATGTAACATGGTCTCAATTTGATCTTTGTGTACTCCGATGTGGTGAAGTGGTGAAGGTAAAACGTAGTGCGACACATCTCCGTACCGTTTCTGCGTGTCATTCCTTTCAATAAGGATTCTGCCACGAACGCTGTCGATGAAGTGGAAACACCTATTACGTACACGCGAATTTGTACATCTTCCCTATTTGGCCGTCAGTAGATCGTATTTTTGACATTGTCAACAAAAGGAGATCTGGGACAAAATATTCCATTTACTAAAGGGAAAGTCACGGTGGAACTCCATTTTTGAAAACGATTCTCTAACTACTGTCGTCGTAAATCATGTGTACCGAGGAGTCGCTTGACGGTTAGCACATGGTCTAGGAGATATGTTAAAATCGGCATTTCATTCAATGGCGCCTTCTTTGAAAACGATGGTGACACCAGGATTGCACGCCTTGAAAGATGCCGCTTTCATACAAGGCAAAGAATTTCTCCAAATTGTTATCATCGACAACAAAACAACATTGCTGCGGCATTCCGATCCAAGATCGAAGTTCGTCTGTTTCAAGGACAGTTACCCAAACGTTTAATAGCAATGCAGCCCTCAACGGAGCTCACGATCAAAATCCTTTCAAGTTTAAGCACTACAAAGTGTCCAAAATCGAAGTCAGTCGCGATGGCAAGACCTTGTGTGCCAGACCCTCAGAATCTAACTGCCCAAAAGAATTATTTTAGGTCGTACATGTCCCTGTACGAAGCCACGGGACAGTTAGGAACCAACACCAGTCACGACACTTCGTACGAAGATTATGCAGGAAGTTACAACTTATGGACTTCTGATTTCACTCAAAATCAAGGCAGCGACGAGAGACATTTACACCCAATAAAATCTGGTCACTGCGTGTGCAACATCAGTTTGCAGAAGCGCTTACAGAGACGGTAAACGTCATCCTGATGCCGAGTTTGATAATACCATATAAATCAACAGTTTTGGAGAAGACATTCTCGACTGTTAGAAGCTATGGAAGACACTTGTTTATCATTGAATAGTGGATAATCTATGGAAATAGAATGGGAAGATACCGTGTAAGCAGAACCCCAAGACAAAGACGAAGAGGAGGCGGCAATGACGTCCAGATTGCCAGAACAAGAACAACATTTGGTCTCCTGTTTTGACAAACACTTGGAGGATAAAAATCACGACATTGATCAAGAAAGATTGCTATGGATGTCAAAACCATAATCCTAGTCAAATTCAACACAATAAATATCTGATGACCCAAGAAGAATAATTTTACGAGAATCTAGACGAAGCTTGGAGTCTCTTCTTATTAGGTATATAAAAACGTGCGTGATCATTTCTCTCCTCCATTGATTACTCGAGAAATCCATCACGTCGAAGTTCCCTTGATTCAGAGTATGGAGACGAATCATGGAAATGGTTACTTGTCAGACATTTTCAAGCAAAACGGCAGGATTGATTTGATGACTTATCATTACCTGTGAAAACAAATGATACCTGTGCACTGTATTACCTTTTAAACCACACTTCATACAATGCTTCTTGGATTCCTGTGGTGTGTTCTAAAGATGAACTACCTAATTGTAAATGTCAAGACCATTAACACGGAAGACAGTCATCTCCCAGGAATCCACTGGGTAGCTGTTAAATTTCCCGTGATGGTTGTTTAGTAATTTGATTCGCATGGATTGCCACCTTTGGAAGACGACATCATTGACGTTATGAAAAGAACTGCACAGACGACACGATTCAATAATGTGAAAATACAAGGCACATATTCCATGGTGTGTGGTAATATTGTGTATATTTTCTGTATCAACTCAATCTTGGATATTCTTTAGAATATTTAGTGACTTATTTTGATCGTCACTCATCTAGAAACGATGACAAAGTAGATCGATGGTTTTTTTGTACCTTTATGGCTATATGTTGTCTGTAGCTAAAAAAACATAGTGTACATTAATGGCTTAATGACTTCCATCAGTGGAAGTTTGGCTTCACATCACAACGTTGTCAACCATGTCAAGAATAATGTATTTGTTGTTTTATTGTTTGTCATTTGAATAGAATTGTGTTTTGAAATAATGTTTTTGTGTAAGTTGTTTTGTTTTCAGATTTGTTTATCCAAATCCATGCTTTTCGACTTCTCTCTATTTCTTACCGCAAAGTCAACGTTCCGACCCAACAAAATTCTTAGGGATGTTTTATATCGTGTTCGCACTTGAACCACATAAAGCGAACCGTTCTGACTATCTATTGTTAACCCATCCTCCTATGAAGATGTGCTCAAAACTAGCTAAGCTGAACGAAGCTTAGGTATATTTGCATCGTATAGAACAGACAGAAGAGATAGAACATGTAATAATGTTGAAAATGACCGAAGACCTGATAGAAGACCTCGTCAGAGAGTAAATTAAGTAGGACTAAGAAGATTGGACGGATAAGTACAGACTTCAGAAACATCAAAGAGAGCAGAGAGAACAGCTGAAACATCATCAGCAAGGACAACAGAGGATTTGTGGACTGCCGTGTGTACGCAAAAGAGGTCTCTTATCTTTCCGAAGAAGCAAACCCTATCCTGAGGAAAAGCCTACCGACAGACGGGGTCTCAATCTTAGATGATAAACGATTGTCATAACACCTCGTCCACAAAAATAGCCCTTTATATGGTTACCCTATACTCAAGAAAAGAGATACTAATTCAATTGTCAATTGTATATTAGTTAGTTTTAAAAACAGAAGTGTGTATATAGGAACTTTGTTTGTTTGAATGTGTTAGAAGGGTGTATATAAGCACTTCCTTTCCGTAGCTTGTCAAATAGTCAATGTCTTTGTGTATGTAGTTAGTGTTTGAAAGTAAAAAAAAAGAGAGTGAGTGTTCTTTTAGGTCCTTTAATTTTTGGTGATCATATGAAACTTTGCGATGTTTGGTATCAGAGGATATTTTTCTTCACGTCCGTGCTTGACACATATAAAGGAAACGCTCGTCAGTCTGACTAGCCAATTCGATTTTTGTTTTCTCTCCTTCCCGTGTGTGGATGGCATATTTTTATTTTGTGGATAGTATATTTTAGTTTTGTTTCCTTCTCCTTCACGTGTGTGGATAGTATATGTTTGTTTTGTGGATATGATATTATATACTATATTTATCTTCTTCTCCTTGTGTGGATAGTAGATAATTTGTGAAGTTTTTGTACTGGATGTTTTCCTTTACATCCGTGCTTGACACATAAAAAAGCGTCCATCATTCGCGCCATTCAACATTAAAGAGTCTAAGAAGATGGCAATCGATTGGTGAAATAACTTGAGAAACAGCTGATTTTGGATGATGGATGTAGCCTAAGTGGTAGAAAAGCTTGAGAAACAATTGAAGTATCCAGATTGCCTAGACTTTGTAACCAGTTTGAAGTTAGCAAGAGATCTGCTAAAAGGTATGATAGAGGAGGAAGTGAAAAAAAATAAGATTTATTACACCAAAATATGTGAGAGTGGAAAGATTAAAAAAGGCAGTTGATAATGTCAGTAAAGGCCAGTGCTTTCGTGAAGACTTTTGTATTGGACAATGGTCATTTCTGAAGTGGGGGCTAAAGAAAGCGGAAGAAATTATGAGAAAGGTGGTTGGAAGTAGAGGTGAAAAAGATTAAAGATATCTGGGCAAAGGAGTTTGCAAGACTGAATAACGACTGGATGAAGGTACAGGAGAAATTTAGATCCATGGGACATCCTAACTGGATGCCCGAGACGGAAAATATGAAGAAAGGAATCATTGAGAAAATCAGGAAATAGTGGAAGAACTGGAGAAAATGGGAGAAGAACAACAATAAGAACATTAACAACAACGACAACCCAAAGACCCTTTTCATGGCCACTCAGATGCCTCGAAAAGATTTGATTTCTTGCCTAAAATATGTTTTATTCGTTATTTATATAATTGTTTGTGGCTGTTCATTGTATGCTGTATGTGTTATATAAGTACATGTCTATGTCCCACTCTCTTGTCCCGACTGAGGTCTACCAAGTGCACACCTGTTTCTACAATTGTTGCAACATTGTTACCAATCTTTAGTACCGTGACGTCACCACACCTATTCCATTCCTATTAAACTCTACTTTTCCTTGTCCGTATAAAGGCCCAATGTTAACCATATTCAATTCCCCTTTAGGCTAGAGTTATCCAGGGTGATCGTTAAAACCTTGATGCTAGAGTTACCGGGGGGGGGGGGGGGGGGCGTGCGGAGGGATGGGTCTGTAATGTATTTTCGTTTGAGGGAAGGGGTGCTACTATACTACTATTGATGATAACTTTAAATAAATTGAAAAAGTTAATGCAGTTTGGAGAAATGATTAAATTGCGGAATCAACATACTACTGTTATCAATAATATAAAAATATTTTTCAAGTTAATGTATTATTTATTTGCAGAATATAATGGTTTTCAAACAAGTCAGCACTGGATTAAGCTACATCGATGTAGAATAAAATCAGAATTTCGAGGTAACAGAGCTAAACAACGACATGATATCTCGTAATGATATGAATTTCGAATAAAAAATCGTTTTGCTTGATTGTAATTGATTGTAATTGATTGTAATTAATAATTGGTCTCATCATTTCTTACGATCATTGAACTCTCGAAGTACAGTCAAGCCAGTAGTAGAGATCAATTCTATCTAGACCAAGCTCACATACCTGCTCAAGATTCTCATAATATCTAGGCCCCGGAACATTTTATTTTCCCGAAGTCATGGTCACTGCTCAATGATAGTTATGTTCAACCTCAATTTTTAAAGACGTGTGATTTCTGCATTTAATAATCAGCAGTAATAGATATGCCCCTTGTTCATTAAAAATATGGAAGTTCAGAATTTACTTCATTCTTTTTTTTAAATGAAATCAACAACATATATTTACATATAACACTTGCCAGTTCTTGATGTATGATATTGCAGTAATTTATATCTTTAAGCAACGGAACAAACTTATAATAATATTAGATGAACGTGATTAAATGAAGGATTGAAATCCCAAAACTGTCGCGGCCTTTAGTGAAGACTAGATAAGGTAAGGAATGCAAGATAAAAAAAAAGAATGAGATTTGCAGTATTATTATAATTTCGAAATTTGTCACACGGATTTTACCGAAAAATCTTAATATGAATTATTATATAACAAATAGCCTGGAATAAAATATAGTATTACAATTTCGAGACACCAACTTAATCTGGGGGTAGAGTGGTCTAAAAATGTCCAGAAAACGTTTTTTAAAATATGGTCGAAACTAAACGTAATACTAAAACATTTAAACTAATACGGCATTAATTTGAGATTAAAAAGCATATTTCACCAAAATGTGAAAAAATTTAAAAATAACTTGTACAAATTACAAAAATATTAAAAAGTATATACGTTATAAGTTTAAATGTATTTACAAAGATAAAACAAATGAAATGAACCTTTAAAATCTATCATAACGATTTTAGCGATGAGTAAAAGTGAGAATTTTTTTTTAATAAAAACTGCAAATTAAAATTCAAAACCTTAATTATAATAAAATTAGAAATAGTGAAAATATGTACATAAGTTGGTAATGTCACTCAAGAGGCTAGGGTGTGAAGAAAAGGGAATGAAATTGCAAGCAGAAACATACTATTAAACACAGTAAGGGAGGAATTTATTACAGACATTATACCTACCAACTTGACCGTTCCGGTGGCCTAGTGGTTAGAGCATCCGTCTCGGAAGCGGGAGGATTTGGGTTCAAGCCCCGGCCGAGTCATACCAAAGACTTACAAAAATGGTACTAACAGCTACCTCGCTTGGCGTTCAGCATTAAGAGGTTAGTGTTAGGACTGGTCGGCCTGGCGTCAGGATAATGTGACTGGTTGGGACATCATGCTACGTGTCTGCGGCATGATGCCCAAGTGCTAGACATCACTATAAACTGCCACAGGACAGATATCGTAGCGATATGGCTGAAAAATTGTTAAAGCTACTTTTAAACTCCCAAATCACACACACAAACCTACCAATATAATTTTATAACATCACACAAGACAATACAGGTGGTTAAGAAACTTTGTGGGGGGGTTTCCTACTTGACGACGTTGAGGGTGTCTACTAATTTGATTTAAGTCAATTTTTAAAGCACACACGAACTCTGAACTTCTAGTAGCGAAGTTTTTGGTCTTGTGGCTTTTTCTTTTTCAATTTTCATTTTTTTATTTTAAACAATTTTCAATTTTGATTATTTATTTTCACTTTCAATTTAATCATTTTGATTTTGATTTTTAAACGTTTAGTCTACAATTTTAATTTAATATTTGTATACTCAAATAAAGTTTAAATTCCACCGTTTTACTTTTTCATTTTTGTGTATATCTTTATCGGTACCATTAAATAACTTCATAAACATGCATCAAATGACAAAAAAAAAAACAATCAACGATTATCGTTTTTTTTTCACATTACATTTACGTTACCTCTTGCAATAGTGTCGGTACAAATAAGAATTGTACTCGCTTGCGTTGCACGGTAATAACAGTGCATCTAATGACATGCAAATAATTAAATGAGATTTATAATTTCAACCTGGAAATATTGCGCCGACAGATCTGGGTCTGTATAGATTGGTAAGAGGAATCAGTATAACAAATAACATAGATCCTGGTCTGCTGCATGCGTTTTGTGCGATGTCAGATCAGAATTTTTGTTGCATGCAATTTAGTTAGACTTATACGCGAGTACATACGGTTATCTATCTACTTCCAGATTGGTATTGGAATCAAGTTCGATCGACTGGAATGTATTAGCCTGCGTTCTCAATCAGAGACCTTTTTCAATACAAGTTATCAGATGTGAAATTAAAACATATTTATTTCTTAAATTGGAAAACCTACAGTTTATACTCGCTTATAATTAAAGTCAAAACAGTAAGCAACAAAGATCTTGTTATGTTGTCGCATAATTCGCGTGCTGATCAAGGTTTATGTTCTTTGTTCTACTGATTATTTCTAACAAACTGCACACACACAGACCTGTCCGCACATTATGCGCCGGCAGATCTTGATTTGTGTAATGCAATTGGATTCGTCTTATAAATAGAGATGTGGCCGCTCAATAATATTTGCATAAAATGACACAATTAATTTATTTCTTGAAGAAAGAAGAATCACGATATAAACGATGCAAGTAACCAGGTCTCACAGCATCTTTCAAAGTAGAATTACACACTAAAATTCAAATCAGACAAATCAGCGGTCAATGCAATCCAATCAGTGCGCAGGTTCTCGTCAAATTAAAGTGGTAAAAATGGGAGGGGCGAATCATATGAGGATGTTTAATTATTGACTAATTATTGTCTAAATCTAATTTGTGATCTTGTTCGAGGTGCCATGCCCATCCCACCAAAATTCAAACTGGCACAATAATTAGATAACATTACGAAGACCTCAAAATTTGCTGGAGGGAATAAATTTAATGAAATCGTCATTTTTGCAAACCCTTGACCTGCGCACTGAGTTTCATTGTACTGTTGAATACTTTGATATCTACGGAAATGTATGTTTTAAAGATATCGGACATCTCCATCTCTCTCTCTCTCTCTCTCTCTCTCTCTCTCTCTCTCTCTCTCTCTCTCTCTCTCTCTCTCTCTTACACACACATACGCACACATCACATTTATATGGTGCTGCATAAATTCGATTCAGAATACATAAACAAAAATATGTAACAAGTATACAAACATATATAAACCAATATCTTTTTGAAAATACCACTGATGTTTTCTCCACAGTGCGTGTTACTTGAATATTTGCATTACAGTAAAATCTACTGTCAACCATTAGAAGAATTACTTTGAAATGTTGTATTTTTAACCCATAAATGTTAATTGCAATAGAGTACAACAGTTACCAACCGACCAACCAAGCCAGCATGCAACAAAGCATACAAGCATATTTATATCATTTCATCTTTATCACCTTAGTACCCGAATCAATGCATTGTGTTTCAATGAGACTGAAGAAATAAATAATTCATGAGTAGTATGAAAATGGAAATTTTAAATACATCGTACCTCCTTCAATACCCAATGACTTTCCACAGCTGCAAACGCACATTTGTCGGCGATAAATCGCCATAATGCCAAACGTCGATCTGCGACCGCACTATTTTTTGTAAATAAAGAACGGAAACACAACATGGTATCCTCCCTCGACTCAATGTTGTCTCGATTAGAATTTAATCTAATATAATCATTTTATTATATAAGTATATGTGAACGATTCTTGCTACTGATGTCTTTAATGGCATTTATTAGTGATGCAATAAAACGCAACAAATCATATTTCCATATTAGCATTGAATTCCACTCACCTCATTATCAGAGGAAGAAATACGACCCAAACTAGGTTCAGGTCCACCAAAGTAATCCCCATCCATATCACCGAAAGTAAGTAGACCACTTGACGTTATCCATATTTTTTTCTTTACTTTTCAATATTCCATTGACGTATCCTCATGAATTAACTAATCGTATCGGCCAGGGTAGAGAGGACAGTACTTCAGCTGCCTTTGCATCGACATTGCTCCATTTCAGCAATGGCATCATTGACCCACCAACACGCCAATCTCTGATTCTCTAGTTCTCATTAATTTCGCCAGATGTTTTGCTGTGTCTTTCGCATCAGAATATCGTCGTTGATAGAAGGTTTTCTTTTTTATCTTGAATAATCACAGGTTCTTTTGATTGAGGAAAGCGTTTCTCCAGTTCCTAGACTCAGTCAAATTGATGTGGTGCCGATTCTGATCAGGTCCATATTAGCACCGCCGCGTCGGTTCGCTGCACCCCGAACGTCTGTAAATGCCGACTTTTAAAACAACATCACTACTAAGTGAGAAATTGTTATTCAACATGCACGCATGGAAGTGCGCGCAGTATTTTAACTGCACCATTTCCATATAATTTTTTTCAACGGCAACATTAAAAAAAAAACAGCGACAGAACCCCTGAAAGGTGTGTGTAAATAATTCTCGACTTCGCGTAGTGATGTAAGTCAGTACACTTAAAAATACAACAGATGCTAAGGTGTTTGCATGTATGCGAACCAATGAATTCCGGGACCTGTTGACGGATCCGGTTTCCCAAGCGCGGAATACATCGACACACGGTCACCCTACATGAAGACCCCTCAGAAGTGTTTGATTTTGTCATCGCGAGTAAATAAGAATCGGTTAACGGAAAAACATAGCCACAGATCTCTTCTGATCAATGATAATCGAGGACCATTTAATTCATAAAGATTTTCATTGCAACCCAAGAGTCAGCTCCAACCACCTTTATCGGAACAAGCCTAGAAACGTGCGCCGACGGTCATTAGGCAAATGCTACTGCAGCCAATAACGCTGGAAATGTTGCTATAAATGTAAAATTTTCACCACTCCCTGGAATTTACGAAACGTCCGACCTCGACAGCTTTAATGTTCTGAGGGCTTCTATTCTTTGACTGCTTTGAGTTGATCGCGTTGCCATTTGAGCTAGAAACTCTGGGTATTTCTTCGGACAGGTTTGTCAAAAAAAGGATACGATTTGAACCACTTCCATTTCTTATTGCGATCTTTATTTCCAGAAGTTGGTTTTCACTAAAAACCATCTTTAACTTAGTAATATGACATTATGTTTAAACTGCAATTCAATTACTAATTTGCTAAAACCTCATCCGACAACTCGAGCCCTACAACGCTCTGAACATTATAGCAATGCGTCAATAGTTAGGAAGGCAATACTCGCCTACACGTGCTTTGTTGTACATGTCGACCACGGACTGCGTATACAACTCTATATGCTCGAGAGAAAAGTAATAAATCAGGTGCAACGTAATGAAGTCAGTGCAGTTAGAGGTTTGAGAAAACTGAAGAGTTGTGGGTCCTCGCCCATGTGCGATAATAGCGTGTGATTGGAGACTGCTCCAGTGGTCTATTGATTAGAGCGTCCGTCTCGGATATGGGAGTCAATAGTTTCAACCATGACCGAGTCATACCAAAGACTTTAAAAAATGGTACTAACAGCTGCATCGCTAGGTGCTTAGGTTTATAAGGTTAGTGTCAGGCCTGGTCGGCCTGGTGTCAGGATAATGTGACTGGGTGTGAGATCATGCTAAATGTGTGCTACATGATGGCCCAGTGCTAGACATTCCACTAAACTGTCGCACGGCCGATATCAATGTGATATGACTGAAGACTTGTTAAGCTACGTCAACAAACCAAATCACACACACACACACACACACACACACACACACACACACACACACCTTCTTTTAATTTTTCAATCGAGCAAAGTTTCTTCCGAGGGTTCCTGGTTTAGATACTCCTTACCGGTTAAATTTCGTCAGGCTACTTGTATGTTCGTTGATACCTTATTAGTTGGTTATTATGAAAACTGCTGAACGTTGCGTTCTACAGAGTCTGTATTGAGTGCTGGAAATGACAGACTTGCCTTGCCTATAGACCCCATAAACGACAATAAACGCGATTATGTAGTCAAAGGTTATCGTAGCACAAATTTGAATTTTAACAACACGACTTTGCCATCATCGACGCCGTATTCACACAAAATTGTAGCATTGTCACTACCCTTTTTTTTTTTTTACCACGACTGTGTATTCGGCTGTGAAAACTTAATTTTTGGCTCCAGAAACAGCCTTGCAAAAACATCTCTACAAAATCCGAATAGAGGTAACCCTGAGGAATCGCACAAGAAAATGTCAATGAATGTCGACGAAGTTGGATGATTCACATTTTATAGTAATGTTATGAAATGATCTAGTGTAGCGATCTTTATAAATGATCTAGTGTAGCGATCTTTATAAATGAGTTTGGACCTAGTCAAACTAAAGTGTTTATTCATAGGTAGTTAATCACGGTACCATACCATACTCATGTAAAGTGGGACAGTAGCTGTTGTGCTACACCAGGTGAAACTGGACAAGGAAGTAAGATGTATAATCTAGTCCTGTGTGGACATGTATTCATTTTCCTGTGTTGATGCGGACATAATCTAGTCTTGTGTGGACATGTATTAATTTTCCTGTGTGGCGGACATAATCTAGTCCTGTCTTGACATGTATTAATTTCCTTGTGTGGGCGGACATAATCTAGTCCTGTGTGGACATGTATTCATTTTCCTCTGTGGGCGGACATAATCTAGTCATGTGTGGAAATATATTCATTTTCCAGTGTGGATGCGAGCATACTCTAATGTTGTAAGAACATATATTCATTTTCCTGCGTGGGCAAACATAATCTAGTCATGTGTGGACATGTATTCTTTTTCCTGTGTAGATGCATATTCCATTCTTGTACGGGCATGTAATTGTTCCCTGTGTGAGTGAAGATATTTGACCTCGTGTTGACTTGCATAATTTTGTCGTGTGTTGACCAGTATTGTTCTGTGTGACAACATACAGACCTCCGGTTTAGACGTGTCATATTCCTGTCCGTGTGAAGACTAGAATGCGTGATACTCTTTTATGAGCATAGCACTCCTGACATTTTTATACTACTTTAGCTTGAATCTAGTGATGTCTTGAAGTCTTGTTTATTTAATGAAATGTTAACATTGTCAACTGTGAATTTCAACATGTTTTGATATAGACTAAATGATAGTTTTAATATAATTAATCTGTGTACAGTTGTTGATTACTCCCCTCTTACACAGGCACATCCATAGACAGGTCTATCGTAAGCTGTAGCTGTCAATAGAGCTAACTATGTGTTATAGCATCATTGAAATTAGATTCATTGCTGATTAGAATCGTTATGTTCATTGTATTATTGATGAAAATCATATTATTCATAATTTGGAAACTTGCCAAATAGCAATTCATCGTGTGTTATACATGCAACGTCCTGTAAGCTGGTAGTTCCCATTACAGGCAAGAAAGTGTCACATGGACACTAGTTTGTTACACATATTTCTAGTTTGTTACACATATTTCTAGTTTGTTACATATATTTCTAGTTTGTTACTCATATTTCTAGTTTGTTACACATATTTCTAGTTTGTTACTCATATTTCTAGTTTGTTACACATATTTCTAGTTTGTTACTCATATTTCTAGTTTGTTACTTATATTTCTAGTTTGTTACACATATTTCTAGTTTGTTACTTATATTTCTAGTTTGTTACACATATTTCTAGTTTGTTACATATATTTCTAGTTTGCTACTCATATTTCTAGTTTGTTACACATATTTCTAGTTTGTTACACATATTTCTAGTTTGTTACTTACATTTCTAGTTTGTTACACATATTTCTAGTTTGTTACATATATTTCTAGTTTGTTACTCATATTTCTAGTTTGTTACACATATTTCTAGTTTGTTACACATATTTCTAGTTTGTTACTCATATTTCTAGTTTGTTACACATATTTCTAGTTTGTTACATATATTTCTAGTTTGTAACTCATATTTCTAGTTTGTTAAACATATTTCTAGTTTGTTACATATATTTCTAGTTTGTTACTCATATTTCTAGTTTGTTACACATATTTCTAGTTTGTTACATATATTTCTAGTTAGTTGCTTATATTTCTAGTTTGTTACACATATTTCTAGTTTGTTACTCATATTTCTAGTTTGTTACACATATTTCTAGTTTGTTACTCATATTTCTAGTTTTTTACTTATATTTCTAGTTTGTTACATATATTTCTAGTTTGTTACTTATATTTCTAGTTTGTTACACATATTTCTAGTTTGTTACATATATTTCTAGTTTGTTACACATATTTCTAGTTTGTTACACATATTTCTAGTTTGTTACATATATTTCTAGTTTGTTACACATATTTCTAGTTTGTTACTCATATTTCTAGTTTGTTACTCATATTTCTAGTTTGTTACTCATATTTCTAGTTTGTTACACATATTTCTAGTTTGTTACATATATTTCTAGTTTGTTACTCATATTTCTAGTTTGTTACACATATTACTAGTTTGTTACAAATATTTCTAGTTTGTTACTCATATTTCTAGTTTGTTACACATATTTCTAGTTTGTTACACATATTTCTCAGCATTCTTCTGGCAATAAAACTAATATTAATTTTACATATTTTTATCTGCCATGCTATATTGCCCTGGTTTTCATGGATTTACCAATAATTGAATAAATTGTCCTTTGAAGAAAATGATACAATAAAGTCAACGATGAATGTAATTTTGTCGAAATTAGAGGTATTGTTGATGGTATAATACGTTAATGAAAGTAGTCACGAACACAGATCTCTGTACAAAAGAGCTAGAACTCTTGATTCAAGATTATGTTGGAAGTATGTGCTCCGCAATTATCAAGTATTATTTCCTCACTGCGTAGACTTTGTAAAAGGAATTATAACACATATTTGGAATTATAACACATATTTGGATGTGTAACTATATTTTGATAGCCATTACAATAGTCACATAATTCCGTGCAATCTCCTGAATTTATTGTGCATGAATAGTTCCTTTTTTTTAAAAAAAAAAAACTGTCAAATAAATCTCATAAATAAATAATAGCCATGACTTGGCAAACAGTCCAATCATATACATAATATATAATATAAGAGAAATAATGTAAGTAAATTCTTTTTCAAGGGAGTTTATGATTTATATTTATTTACAATAATTATTTTTAAACCATGTTACTACTTTAGCGGCTAGGCAGGTAAATGAATGGGCAGAATTGTATGGAATATGTTAATTTATATTATAGTATTATGCATGTGTTTTATTATGTAATGTAAAACTGTATGGAATATCTTAATTTATATTATAGTATTATGCATGTGTATTATTATGTAATGTAAAACTGTATGGAATATGTTAATTTATATTATAGTATTATGCATGTGTATTATTATGTAATGTAAAACTGTATGGAATATGTTAATTTATATTATAGTATTATGCATGTGTTTTATTATGTAATGTAAAACTGTATGGAATATCTTAAATGTGAATTTTCTTCTGAATTTGCTTTGTGACAATTTTGTGTTTGACACTAAGGACTGTTTTAAGGTAAAAGCTACATAGCTCACTTGGGGAACAATTTGCTTGTGCGACGAGCGTCATACACTAATTTGTGTGTGTGTGTGTGTGTGTGTGTGTGTGTGTGTGTGTGTGTGTGTTATAACTGCAAGATTTCAGTAAGATTTATTGAAGCCCCAAAAATATTAAACCACCTAAATCTGATTATGGGAGCTTGCCCTTCCCCTTGACCCAGTTAATTAGCACCACTTTGAAGGCTCGGCACCACGGAAAATCATTTATGATTTGTGGTAGTCTCAAAACGCAACCTGGATGACGCTGAACACACTGACGAGTTGATCCAGAAGGTATATTTTATTCAAAATTAAATATTAAAACCATGTCTCATCCCGTTTAATAGCAGCAATTTAATTAGCTTAATAGTAAAAATTGCTTTTGAAACAAAAAAATATAATTAAGCTCTTAGAAATGTTTAGATATGTTCCATTCATTTGCACAAAAAGACGGCAGTTATTTAAATTAGTTTACAAAAAGAATTGTGTCAGCTATGCTCTCCATATTATAAATATTCACCAAAGTTTGTCGTCTTTCCGCTCTCTCAATAATATGTCGCCAAAAAGGAAACAAAGATGTCGAAAAACGAATCAAAGTCGAGAACATCGTTTGTAATGATACACTGTATCAAATTATCCGTGTAATTTGGCTTCAGGTCACGAAAATCGTTTGACGGCTTCTATACATCTCTTTGGGGACCTATGAAGTAGAAAATACAATTTCGGAATTAAAACGTTTTCGGGAAATTAAATTCACGACATTTGATAGCATAGCTATCATCGAAGTGAGAGTCTCCGAGGACTCCTGTTTTGAAATTAACGCGATGAAAATCGGGATGTGGGAGATAAAAGCCAGTTAACTCCGTCTCTCAATCGTCCGGAGAAATATAGTGTTAGGTGGTACAAGATTATAATGCTCACAAAATCAATAAACGTGCTATCTATATTTTATTAATAAATAAATTTTATACATATGATGTCGATGGAACCGATTAAACTTATTTGTAAACAAAAAAATAACAATAACTTTTAATTAAATTTACACCATTTTGTTGTAAGAACTGACAAAGATTCACACACACACACACACACACACACACACACACACACACACACACACACACACATACATACATACATACATACATACATACATACATACATACATACATACATACATACTGTGGCAAGCTAAATCTTTTGCAATGCCCACATCTATGAAGGGTCTAGTCCTACCCGTAAGACGTATCACATGTTGATCTTGATTTTAGTGCTACGTCTTACGAGCCTAATGACGCCATAGTGTAGTTAGTTCCGATGTCGTCGACATCGGAACGATAAATCAAAGTTTCAGGAATATCGAACATACTTGGCAACCTATATAGACACTCTTCCACTAATATATGTTTAATTAATTATACTTACTGCGCTGTTTTTATCCAAATGGAATCAATAGTTGACACTTGCAAACGGACGCATTTTTTGTTCAGTTGACATACATTTGAATTTGCTGAAATGCGACAGTTGTCGAGGTATGCCGAAGTATGTTTAAGTTAGGTTCTAATCGGAAAATATTTCTTGAACGAAACGAAATGCATGCATGCTGTTCAAATAGGCAATATAGAAATAATTTCGTTTCGTGAAAATAAAACAGCTTTATTGAAACTTACTTCGGCATTCCTCAGCCACCATGGCATTGAAACGTGTTTCAAAGGAACATGAAAAATGCGTTCATTTCCTAGTGTCAGAGTTAGAGTCGATCACGATCAGACATCAAAGTAAGTACATCAATAACTCTTAAATATGTGGGTAAATGTTGATACTTATTGCCAAGTATGTGATAAACATGAAAATTTCACCTCTTATTCTCTGTTCAGTATATTTAAAAACACTACACAGCGCTGCTCTTTAGGCAGTAAGACCCAGACGCGAGCAAACATAAATATCAGCGTCGGGGCTTACATTGTAGGACTATGAAGGGTCATATTAAAAATAAGTAACTGGTTTCTATTAGTAATGCGGTCAAGGACACCAAACAATGCAAATATTTACCAATCTTCGATAATCATTTTATTGGAATCCATCTAAGTTTGTAGGTATGATCAATGAAAACCAGTGCATTGTTATGTTTAACAAATGTGACTCGACAGAGTTTGAAAATTGCTGTCTCCTGCATGGGTCATCAGAAATGACTTGAAGTTTCGTATATCAAGAATATTGTATCACCCAACCCATAATCGCTAATAAAAACGTTCGATAGTAGCCTTTTCAAGAAAATACACCGAGGTTTACCCCACTTTTCATATTGAGGATGAAAGTTGAATGGAGGTAGCACAGCTGATTAGACATGGATACACCGTATGTTTCAATTTAAGACACGAGAAGAAAATTTAAATTTAGGTCGAACTGAGTTTGAAAATTGTCGGTTATTTCTCTCCCTATGATACTTTCTTTATCAAACATTCACAGATACACTTTGCGACTCAAATATCCGTGTTAGGATGTAAGTGACAACTTCAATAACACCATAAGGAAGATGCTATATCTTAAGTAGGTCAAAGAGATAGACACCGACTTAAAGAAATCTCTGTCTATACTCGCCCGTAGCACGAGTCCAATTGCAACTGCGCAGACCCATATCTGCCAGCGGATAATATTGTGTGCAGTTTGACTCCACTTATAAGCTAGTATGTACGATATATTTAGAATAATAGCATCTTTGGAAAATTTAATTAACAAGATCTTTTATTTTTCATGGGTTTTTTTTACGCATCATAAACGCAAAGCAAAATAATAATTTCAAATTATATCTCAAATTACTAACTACTCTAGCAGATTTCAAATTACTAACTACTCTAGCAGATCTCAAATTATTAGGTACTCTAACAGATCTCAAATTACTAGCTACTCTAACATATCTCAAATTACTAGCTTGTCTAGCAGATCTCAAATTACTAGCTACTCTAGCAGATCTCAAATTACTAACTACTCTAGCAGATCTTAAATTACTAGCTACTCTAGCAGATCTCAAATTACTAGCTACTCTAGCAGATCTCAAATTACTAGCTACTCTAGCAGATCTCAAATTACTAGCTACTCTAGCAGATCTCAAATTACTAACAACTCTAGCAGATCTCAAATTACTAGCTACTCTAGCAGATCTCAAATTACTAGCTACTCTAGCAGATCTCAAATTACTAGCTACTCTAGCAGATCTCAAATTACTAGCTACTCTAGCACAACTGGTATCATAATTAGCCGACTTATTGGATGAATAGCTTTAATTATCTCTCTAGTCGAATTACTAAATGTATAATATTAATTAGGAAATTAGTCAAACTAATTAATGTATAGTATTTAATTAGGAAATTAGTCAAACTAATTAATGTATTGTATTAATTAGGAAATTAGGAAATATTTTTTCCCTTGAATACAAAGTGAAAATGTAAAGAGGAACGTACATTATTATAATTTAAATCACACATAATCCTAGAATTAAAAACACAGCTCTTAACGAATTAGGTTCAAAATAAACTTAAGTAATCTGCAATTTAAATCCCAAATAATCCTAGAATTAAAAACACAGGTCTTAATGAATTAGGTTCTATATAAACGTAAGTAATCTGCAATTTAAATCCCAAATAATCCTAGAATTAAAAACACAGGTCTTAATGAATTAGGTTCTATATAAACGTAAGTAATCTGCTATTTAAATCCCAAATAATCCTAGAATTAAAAGCACGGGTCTTAATCAATTAGGTTCAAAATAAACTTAAGTAATCTGCAATTTAAATCCCAAATAATCCTAGAATTAAAAGCACGGGTCTTAATGAATCAGGTTCTAAATAAACGTAAGTCATCTGAAATTTAAATCCCAAATAATCCTAGAATTAAAAACACGGGTCTTAATGAATTAGGTTCTATATAAACGTAAGTAATCTGCAATTTAAATCCCAAATAATCCTAGAATTAAAAGCACGGGTCTTAATCAATTAGGTTCAAAATAAACTTAAGTAATCTGCCATTTAAATCCCAAATAATCCTAGAATTAAAAGCACGGGTCCTAATGAATCAGGTTCTAAATAAACGTAAGTCATCTGAAATTTAAATCCCAAAGACTCCTAGCATTAAAAGCACGGGTCTTAATGAATTATGTTCTAAATAAACTTAAGTAATCTGCAATTTAAATCCCAAATAATCCTAGAATTAAAAATTCAGGTCTTAATGAATTAGGTTCTAAATAGACTTAAGTAGTCTTCCAAATAATTTCGGATGCTGAATGTGTCGGTGTGCATGTAATGGCCTCTGGTCTTTGATGCACTAATGTACCAATGGCCTGAATGGCATTGATGTGTCAAGAGTCTTTTGTTGTATAACATCGATATAATCCAGTGTGCCCTTGGTTAAATTGGCTACAAGTCTCAGCTAATTTATCTTTCCAAGAATATTTTGAGCACTTTGTATTTCCAGAGTATAATTACACCCAAATCAAAATCTGAAAACAACAATGTAAATGATTTCTGCCAATATGTTATCGCAGGAATAAATAAATGTTCAGTATATATAATTGAATGAATATTTACCTCCATTGTTTTTGTCATATTTGTTTAAATTCTGTTCAGCAGCTTTTGAAAATATTTTCTAGTGGTTAATCCATTAATAGTAATAGCCGTCATAATGGTTGGCAGATCAACTTAAATAAAATTGAAAAGTATTTACGAAAGAATATTTTCTGTAACTTTTTTATTTAAAAAAATAGGTTGAGTGGTTTTAAGGAAGAATTCATTCGATTTTTTTGCTTCTATTTTTGTAGTATTTGATGGCATGTTAAAATCATGTCTACCAGGGAAATATTTGGGGGTTTATGCATAAACTCATTGTTGATGAACAATATATCATTCGCAATTAGTTTTTGGCAAAGCATGTAATTGTTGCTATATAAGTCAACGATGCCGAGAAATGGTAAATAAGTTACACTCTGGTATGTAAATTAAATATATAGTTTCCTATATTTTTCTTACCATATAACCGAATCAAATTATAAATAAGGTCCGGGAAACTTATAAGTTATAACGCTCCAAGTTGTCGGGTTTTAACTACAATCAAACACTATTTGCTAAACAAAATATAATTGGCTTCATGTGGTTCATATAAAAAGCAAGTGAAGAGTGCAATCATTGACAACACTTAGAGGATGTATCAATGAAGATAAAAATAAAATATGAAAACATTGTAATATTTTTTTAAATACACGATTATTTTGGGATGGGGTTATTTTCTACAAATATACCAAGTCTAAATTCCTTAATGCAAACTAAAGCAGTTGTAAATAAAATGCAACGAAACATATTACGACACTGAATTTTAAATAGAAAACCAATTATGTATTCTGTATCCTGAACATAAGTATCCTCTGATATCAGTGCGTGATATTTTGTTCCTATACATAATTAAATAAATATGTTCGGTCCTAATCAATAAAGACTATTTGTATAATAAGCGCAAGTAAAATGTACATACAAACAAGTAAATTACGATGATGCGATTTTCACTTTTTTTGCATGTAATCAGAGGTTCGTAACCTATGGTTGGTCTGGGCATGTAGAGCTGATTGATCGCGGTCTGAAGATGGCAGTGTAGTAAGCTTGGCTCATAAGGCATTTCAATTTAAACAATAATTAAAGTGTCCTCCACCCCTGGCATTCCACGGACAACTACTGACCTAATGAGTGAAATAAACATTGGAAACGTTTCAGAAGTTCTCTCTCAAATCCATTGTAGTCATACTAATATTTAGCTTGTGTTTCAATGCATCAGACTCGAATATTGAAATGTGGACGATGCACAAAGTGCAATTTAAATAAATTACAGAACTGCAACCACGTGCACGCATTGCTCCTGGATGCATTAACATTGCACTGTTCGCTTATCTTGCTTTTAATTACAAATGGAAAAAACATAGATGCAAAGAAAAACAATTAATCTCAATCAAGGGATTTGAAGTCTTTATATTCTAGATTCCCAAACATGGTGTTAGGTCACTAAAAGCGTTTGTTGGCATCCTAATAGCTCTTGAGAGCCTTTAAAACAGAGAAGAAATACAACTTTTTAATTAAAACTTATCGAGAATATATAAGAAATTGTATTTGATAATGAGGATATCTTAGAATCAAGATCTAAGGGACATCTTGTTTTTCTGAGGTGTAAGATTATAACTTCAGTATTAGAATGTGGCCATATTTCTCCAACAATTATTTCTTTTCGTTTGAATTATATATTAGTATTTACATACATCAGTTGCCTTAATCTACCAATGTTCACATAGTTCTATTTGCTAACGAAATAGCAAACACTGAGTTTGTCCGTCGAGACGACAAGAATCACATTAGTCCGATGTCTGATCGTAATTGATAGGTCTGTGGTGCTCATGTGGCTGAAGAAGCCAATGTGCGCCTTCATTGTTCTAGGAGAGTGTGGACAAGAGATGACAGCAACGCTTGGGATCACGTTCTGGGGTTTATCTGATCTGGCTTCATTGTTCAACTGCGTCTGTCCTGTTTGCCTCGCATTCTGCGACGCGTTTATTTGATGGAGAAGCGCCACGCGCGCCTGTTCTGAGCAGTCGGTTCCCATGTGTCAGTGCTTATGCCAAAATCTCTGATTGACTTTTTTTAAGGTGTTTATAAAGCGTTTCCACTAGCCTCCTTTGAAGCGTTTTCCTTGTTGTAGCTGGCTATAAAAGAGTCGATCGTATGATTGTGGTCTGGCATGCCAGCTACATGGCCTGCCCATCGCAACTGTGACTGTATCAAGGTGGTGTAAATACTTGACAGACCTGCATGGACAATGTCCTCAGTATCCGGGATCATATCTTGCCACTTGATGGTGAGGAGTCTTCTGGGGACAATTGTGTGGAAGTGGTTCAACTTCGGTATATGCCACTGGTACACGTATAGTTACGTAGGGTGTATTATCGTTCTAAGTGCCTTCAGCTCTGAATGTAGACGAATGTCTCCTCTGTTCTAAATGTGTGTATGTAGTATGCGCTGACGTTTGCAATCATGTCATTAACTTCGTCATGAATGAAGACGTTCTGGGAAAGAGTGCTGCCAAAATCGATAAACCAACTTACTGCACTCAGTTGTGGCAGTTGATTGTGATGCTTGGCTCTTCATATAATTTGTCCTTTACTTCTTCGTGGTTGATAATGGTTGGAGAGCAGATACTAATGATCGTGATTTCTTCTATTCGACATAGAGATGTTCATGTCAAGCCTGCTGTTTACACCCTTTTGAAGCCCAGCTATCTTGCTAACAAACTTCACTGTAAAGTCGACTTCGGCCTCACGTCGATCTCACGTCCTCCTCCACACCAAACGAATGTGTAGCTAGCGCCCTTTAACAACGTTCGCCCTCTTCTGTTTGACTCAAGGCTATAATGTCGATAGTGTATCTGGCTAACTCTATGTGAAAAATGACCATACGGCCTGCGACTTCTGTATGCAGGTTTGCGGCTACGTCTGCCAGTGTACCAACACCAACCTATTCGACGCTCAGCCGTCGCCATATGAATTTCCAGAGTGGAAGAAGCACAACAGAACAAATATTCAATCTCAGGGTTATGTGTGAAAAGTACTCGCAACATCAAGAAGACATCTATCATGTATTCATAGATTTCAAAAAGGCCTTTGATCGAGTGTAGCATGAGGCATTGTGGGCCACAGTAAAGACGTACATTTGTGAAACATTGACCAATACCATCACGCAGCTGTACACCAAGGCTACCAGAGCAGTAGTTGCTCAAGGTTTTGTGGGGGACTGGTTGAAGACAACAGTCGGACTACGTCAAGGATGTTCTCTGTCCCTCACGCTTTTCAACATCTACTTAGAGCACACCATGAGCGAAACCCTAGAAAACCACTGTGGAGGGCAGAATTAGAGGGCGTAACATCACCGACCTCCGCTTGTCAGACGATCTTATTGGGCTGGGAGGCAGTGAAGGCGAGCTTGCCACCTTAGAGAGAACCTGGATAGAACATCTTCCAGATTTGATATGGAGTTAAGCTCTGGGAAGACAAAGCTGATCACAAATAGTGGCTAACAAATCTCAGCCAAGATTAAAGTCACAAGACAGGAACTGTAAACATCGGGCCAGTTCAGATATATTGGTTATATAACCACCGATGAGGGATCAAAAGCAGAAATTGTGTCACGAGTAGCTCAAACAAACAACAGCAGCTATGTCAAAGCTAAGATCCATCTAGCGAGACAAAAATATATGTCTGAAAACTAAAATCAGACTATTGAGAGCACTAGTCATCTCAATATTTTTGTATTCATGTGAGGGCTGGACCCTGACAGCAGAATTACAACTCAGAATCCAGGCACTTTAAATGAGATGCTGCATAACCATCCTTGGCATCTCTTACATGGACCACATCACAAATGAAGTGCGTAACACCATCATGCGCCAAGTTGGCCAATATGAAGATATACTCACCACCGCCAAATAGACAAAGCTGAAATGTTATGGACATGTCACTAGTTAAATATTTGCAGCATGTTTTGTTTTCTAATTTTTTTGTAATCATATAATTGTCTGTGGTTTTGCGCGTTAGCTAATGTTATAAAGCGCTTAGAGTTTCTAAAGATGATGCGCTATGCAAAGTCCTCATTATTATTATTATTATTATTATTATTATTATTATTATTACTTGAGAGAATCTTAAAGGCGTTTCTTTTGACCACCCATACTTCATTAAAGCTATTTCTTGTGTTAGGACTCAGTGGTCTTAAACTAAGTAACAGAAAAAGCTGTATAAAATTAAACAAATAATGTAGTTCCTTAGAATACAAAAAGAAAATGTCAAAAGAACTTACGGTATTGCGAATTAAATCCCATATAGTCTTAACCGTTCTATCAGAAGTCCAAACCTATCAAGTTGTAATTAAATTTCAGTGCTATTCGAATTGAATTACGATATTGAATGTGTTGATGAGCCTGTCGTCTCAAATGTGCTAAGTATTATTGTCCTGGATTATGAGGATGTACTAAAAATATTTTTGATACATTACAAGGACATAATCCATGTTAATGTTCTTTTCTGCATTCACTATAATTCCAAAATAACGTTTTAGTTCAAAAATATCGTTAGCACTTTGCAATTCAGTAAATAAACATTTATGTAAATAAATCCACCGAAATCAAAAACAGAACACAACAACACGAATGGATATTGCCATTGTATCCCTTTACATGACCTAGCTCGCAATTTCCTTTTTCGAATAATAGGAGAATTCCACTCTGGAATCGTCAATGGTCACAATCAAGACTATCTTTCAACAAATTGAAGTAAAAATGTGTACTAGTAATAATAATCTCAAAATTTAATTCACAATCTAATTTAAAAATTAAAATAAAATAATTATCTATATATTATGTTGTTTGCAAAATAAATCTTTAACTAAAAAATTAATACAAATTAAATATGCATGACACTTTGTCATTCTTCTCACGTCTTGGTGGTGTGGCCAGTCCATCTCATGTGTGATGTCATCAGCAGAATGTGGATGTTTGGAATGTCCGCCCATGTGAGAACTTTAGTGTCTGTGGTCAGGTCCTGCCATAATATTCTCATCAGTTTCCTCAGGCAGCAGATGTGTAAATGGTACAGTATCCTGGCATGTGCATAGAGCAGAGTCGGCAACACAGAGGCTTTATAGACCTTCAGTTTCATTTTCAGCCTGATGCCTCTGAATTATCAGATATTTGTGAGTAGTCTGCCAAAGGTCATGCGTGTTTACGTTGGTTTCATCACTGGCTGCGCGTAATATTATAATGCTGAGATAGGTAAACATTTCCACTGCCACGATTGTTTGGCCATTCACTGTGATGGCAGGTTCTACGTAAAGTGTTCTAAGTGTAGTTTGTTGCAAACATTTTATTCACAATCATAGATAAATATTTAAATATGTAGTATGTTGTTTGTAAAGTAAATCTTACTGGTCAGGTACAAAATTACTACAAATTAATACATAACACTTTGTTATCACTCTTCTCACGTCTTGGTGATGTGGTCAGTCCATCTCTTGTGTGATGTCATCAGCAGAATGTGGATGTTTGGAATGTCTGCCCATGTGATAACGTTTGTGTCTGTGGTCCGGTCCTGCCATAGGTAAACATTTCCATTGCCACGATTGTTTGGCCATTTGCTGTGATGGCAGGTTCTACGTAAGGTTTTCTAGGTGTAGTTTGGTGCATCACTTCTGTCTTCTTGATACTTACTGTGAGAATGTAATTGTCACATTCTCAAGAGAAATTATTAGTTCTATGCTGCAGGTCATACCCATATTTGACATTCAGGAAACATGCATATTATGAATCTGACAGGCCCCTAGACTGACTATGTCAAATGATTTTGTCAAGAAAGTCCACAAATTTCTAGTATCGGTTAAAGTTTATCCCAGGGTCATTGTCACTGAAGCCATCAATATACATGACAGAGAACATCATACTGATGAGAGTTGGGATCAACGCACGTCCTTTTTTGGCTCCATTAGTGACTAGTAATGGATTAGATGACTCGCCGTCGTCCACGACACAAGCAATCATGCCGTCATGCAATTGTGAAACCATGATGATGAATTGCTATGGGCATTAGGATTCGGACATGATCTTCCAGAGGCCCCACAACTGTGTCAAAGGCTTTGTCAGGTCCACAAATGTTGTGTATATGTTGAACTTCTTTTCTGGCATTTCCCCTGGATTTGACAAGCTTCAAACATTCATGGATGTGATCCCTCGTTCCTTCCCGAAACAAGATGTCACTCAAGGCAGGAGCCCTTGATAAATGTGATTCAAAAGGCATTGTGGTTTATGCGGCTACTGACAGCACGGAGATACCCCATTGATTTTCGCAGGGTTTTCTGTTGCCTTTATGTTTCTATTGGTAGATGATGTGACATCCTTGTACTCCTGTTGTACATAACCTTGGGTCCACATTCATCTTAAGAGTTTTGTCATGTGCTGGAAAAGCATCTGATCCACGTGCTTTCTCAATCGACAGCAGGTTCTTTACTTTCTCATTTTCAGTAAACGTTGGAGGATTAGCGAGTAATAGTTGGGACAGTCGAACAATCGAAGATTCTTTTAATGAGGAAGTGATTGAAGTCCTCTGCACATCTGTATAGTGTATTTTCTTTATCAGTTAGCAGCCTGGTTCTTCCAGAGAAGTATTTTTTCCACAGAGTAGTAGTCTGGTGTGGAGAAGTCTGGTATTCTCGTCTTTTAGAAGATTTGTTAGATAGCTAAATAGCTGTAATTTTTATGGCAAAAACAGTGCCATGTTCACGTCATTCTTCTTTACTTCAACCATTACAAAACGTTTAGCCGTTTCCAACTTACTCGAGCTGTCCTTCCTCTGATGGGGGACCTCACTCAGAGCTGAATAATCGATGTTGAGCGTTATTATTTCTCTACCAGCTAAAGTCGTTCTTGTCTCTGGTCTATCTGCTCATGCAGGTATCTGGTGGGGGAAGGGGAATAGTGTTATGAATTGTGCATGAGTTGGATATAAGTCACTATCACTCTTTCGTCCAGTCATGTCTGAATCCTGCGGGACGGCTATGTGGAGACGCCTGGTCAATGAATGGTCACCGGAGTTGATGCGCTTCGCTGTCCACATGACCAACGTTCCCTCTAAGCTCCGCGCTCCCAGCTGCTCAGGCATCCCCGCGCAGCTGAATAGTCAATCCAACGTTAAGTGTTTCTCAATCCAACGTTAAATTTTGGTCGTCTCCGTAATGCTTGCGCAATGCAGCGAGCACTGCGCGCATATCTACCATTCGCTTAGATGGAACGCTGCATATGACCGGGGTGGGTTTCTCATATCTGTTCGGCTGCCTTAATGAACCAAAAGGAACATTCACAGAGAGAGCCAGGTGTCAGTAGTCACAGGTAGTACCGTCCGCCTTTACTTGCAGAAGCAGGCGTCACCTGACTGCAACTGACGTAGATATTATATAACTTTCAAATAATTTAGCATCGCTTATAAAAACTGTTCAGTAGTATTAATAGACGTTGGGTTTGATAAAATGTATTAATTTCTATATTTATTTACATATTTAATGATAATAAATTAATAGTCTGACAGAGTAATTAATTTTGGCACCACCCTTAGCTTGGCCCCATAGGCGGCCGCCTAGTTCGCCTAGCGGTTAAACCAGTCCTTGCTGCCATCTTTTACATCCCAGACAAAACGTGCAGCTGCAAATAAAGTCCTTCAAACTGTCTCAGAGTAACAGTTTATTCAACAATAATTCGCTTTATTGCAAGTTAATGATAATTTATTTATATTAAAACAATCATTCATCCTGTACCTTAAGCACAGATAAATCAAGACCCGTATGCTACGTGTTGAAACAGGTATATCAAACAGAAGCTTTTTACGAAATTTTGACCTCATAAATGAAAGGAAAACAGGAAATCATCTATCTAACATGTTTTATCTTGCATACCTTTAAAAACTAAAATTTATGAGAGTCTGAAAATACTTCACTTTGGGAACAACGTTTACTCGAAAAGTTGATGGGGTTTTTTTGTATGACAAACGCATGGACATACCCATAAGACAGGAAAATAGTAAACATATGTTATCAATAGTTACGTGCTTAAATACAAAACACTATAACATAAACCACTGCGTTAATATTGTAGTATCGACATATTTATTAGCGGTTTTATCTACATGTTTCAACTGTTGCTATATGTTAGAGAAAAATAACAACATCAATGGCATTAAATAGTTGCGAAAACATTACTACCATTTCACTTTTTTTGACGGGTTAATATGAAAATCGCAAGTTACCTCCGTTTGTTATGTCCTCTGTTTACTCGCTATAAAACCTAACCAGTCCAACACACCAACGTGTTCAAGTCGAGAGCAATAACTTATCATTTACGTTTTTAGAGCAAATGGATAACAAGATAGTTCTTCTTTTGATGTTGATTTGAAAACTGGCAACTAAAAATCCGGTCAAAGGTTCCACACATTTTCAAATGTTTATTGTAAACTTTAACTGCTAGACCCAATTGTCTGTTCGATGATATTGCAAATGCTATGCTATTTAAAATGGTGGACTATTGTAAAATTGGATTTTTAGTAAACGAATATTTTTTGGAATTTGGAATTTTTAATGTAGCTTTAACAATTTTTAAATTATATTGCTACGATGTCTGCAGTTTATAGTGATATCTAGCTCAGGGGCACCATGCCGCAGACATGTAGCATGATTTTAGACCATATTTCTTAGTCTTTGGTATGACTCGGCCAGGGTTTAAACTCACGACCTTTCGCATCCACATAAGACAGCTAATTATTAATGGTGCAACACAATATTCTATATGCTGCGTAACATTGTATACAGTTCTTACTACGCAGAGATACATCAGATGTATCAGCGTGGATTTTGTTTCTAAAAAATATGTTATATGATGTCTGAACATTTTATATTTCTTTACTTCTGAATCGATTATATCTGTACACGCACCAAATTTCGATTTTTTTTTTCTTCTCCCACTGCAGGCTAAAATTATCGTGAGCCCACTCGGTGCGAAACTGAATCAAAGTAGCTGTTATCAACATCTCAAGGAAATACTTACGCTTTTCTCAGTTAAGAATATGTGCTGCGTAAGGTGTCATCGAGGCGAATGATGTAGTGATCTGATCCATTCACCGTCGCTTCAATTAGGCTGGTACATTTAATCACAGAAGAATACAGGGAAGCACGTGCTTTTTATTGTTTTAAGTTCACTCTTACTTTAGTCAAAAAGTAAATGTGCTATGCAATGCAGTGCACAAAGCAGCTTTACTTTCTAATTTCGCAAACATTAGTTTCGCTAACATAAATATCAGGAAATAGTGTCATGATCATATAGGATAATTAGCTGACATATTCTACATCCAGAACAAACGGGTCCAGCTGCTAACCAAGTTCATCAAACTGTCTGAAACAGTGTAATAGCTTTCTTGCGCAACTTGATGAAATTATATCCTGTACATTCAACACTGATGCATGAAGACCGGTAAGCTACATGTTAAAATGATTATAACTAAACGTACGTTCCACGACAGCTTCACACATTTAAAAAAAATAAACGAAGATCATCTTTCGGATGTGTTTTATTCTGCAATGCTTTTCAAAATAAAATTTTAGTAAAGAAGTTGAAAAATCTGAAATTTGGGAGAAATCGTTTACTCGAAAAAATCGCATTTTCAGCTGTTTATGGAAGGGGCAACCCTAGTGCAGAAAGTTATATAAAAAAAATTGTATTTACCCAAAATGTCTTTTATAGTTTATATACAATTTGGATTAAAATTTTGTTTTAGGGTTTATACACCTCCATAAATAATGAATATCTACTCCTCAACCCTGGGAGTTATTTACTTAAATGAACCAATTATAAGGATTTAGTTTCATATTTTAGTGGAATTATGAAATCATCAACATTGAAAAATGATTACACACTTTGTACGAACGGCTTCACTTTGATACGACCGTTTATGCTGTGTGTATGGATTTTCAATATTCACGACTTCATAAATCTTATAAAATATGGAATCAATTCTGAAATAAGTTTACATATATAAATAGAAAGAAAATCTCAAATCTTCGTTTTACTCTGTAACATCACTCTTAAGACTTTAAAATTAAGTTAAATTTAATTACTACTACATGTCGATAAATCATTTTCTTTATTAATTACAGAAACTAAGTTCTCGTCGCTCACATCGTAATCTAGTTCCTCAGTTCGAGCTATTCGCTAATATAAAGAAAACTGTCGCGTTTTCTAAAATAATTACTGGAAGTCATTTCACGCTATTTAATTCTATATAGAAACATTAACTCTTTAAATTATTGGAAATGAATTAAGCGATCACGCCATAAATTGTGATTAAAGCAATAGAACCTATTATAAATTTATAACTTCAAATTAAGCACATCGAACGATATATTCAATGAAAATTGACAACAAAAACGGAGAGTTCCTCATTCATAGTTAATGAATGTGACCAGCAAATCATTCCATTTATTCCTCTTGAACCAGCTATCCAAGTTCCGGTGGAAAGTCTAATAAAATAATTAGGAAACGATCAGAAGACGGCACAAATAACATTCAAGTCTAATTTAACTTTCATCGCAATTACATCCTGACCCCACCCTCTTCAGTCCGACACCGCCCTCATGATGACTGTTTTAATTATTTAATGTCATTCAATTAAATTGAACAGTGCCATGGGGGGGGGGGGGGAGGGATAGGAAAAGAGGGGTTTCTGGTTGCTATGAGAGACAAAAGGATAAACGGAGCAGCCAAGTCTGTTGGTCTTACCAATACACTTCAATTTGTATGAAAGCTGACGTTGACTGAAGAATAATACGATTAGTTTTACAACGAATTCAACTAGATATGGCGTATGTATCAGGTATCAGGGCGCCGGCAGAATTTGTGACAATATTACATTTACTGACGTAAATCGTTTTATTCCACTGATGGTATCTTCCATTCCAGATTTTCTCGTAGATTTGGATTTGGATGTTTGCAAGTTATCATCGTCGCAGGAATTATTGCTGGCATCTGCCTCTCTTGCTTTATTAACATCGCTGCCAGAATCTAACAGTGTAATTTAGAAACAGAAGAAAGAGCTAGAAACATTTTTCAAGGCCAAAAAGAAAAATAGACTTATGTACAACAACAAAAGCACAAAAAGAGGAACTAAGAAAACGAAATCATGAATAATGAACAGAAGGAAGTGAATGAAAACAGAACTGGTGGTTTGTTACATGATATTTTGACTACGCTGAATCAGCAGAGAATGATTCTTAAAACATCTTTGATTAAGACTAAAAGAGTGATCTACACATCCAAAGAATGAATCAGCAGAGAATGATTCTTAAAACATCTTTGATTAAGACTAAAAGAGTGACCTACACATCCAAAGAATTCCTAACCCTCCACGATATATATTAAAACGACATCTACCAAGACTGCAGACGACATCTACCAAGACTGCAGACGACATCTACCAAGACTGCAGCAGCAGCAGAAACAACAGTAATACCAACAGAGGCGTCGCTAGGGGGGTGCGGACTGCACCGGGTGTCACCATCTCAGAGGGGTGACACCAAAAAGAAAATTTTAAATAAAGTAAGTTTGATGTAAAAATAACTATAACTTAACGTTGTTAGTTCTTAAATACTTTTACCTTCTGACCTTCAATTAATTTGTTTTTTGTTCTTGTCATTTTTATACTGTGGATTTACTTTAAGAAGAAGAAATCCATGGTGGAAGTCTGGAGGGGTGACACCATGAGTTTTACCGCACTGGGTGACACCAGCCCTAGCGACGCCGCTGAATACCAACAGTGAGACACAGACAAGCAAGCGTTTACAACATTTGCAACTGACATTGAATAAATCATAATGTTTTATTACTTATTTTCTGTCAATGTTGGAAGAGTGGTGGAAAAGACTGCGTCGAGGCGAAGATCAGTGTCGTTTTAATCGCCCTATACAGATTGTATTCTCCTGTCTATATCAACTTGAGTCAACTTAACACATACAATAATCGAACGAAGCGTTTGACATTACGGATGGAAAAAACATCTTCCATATTAAACATTTTTCAACTAATTCGGATAGAGAACTTGGAAAGACGTTTTGTGACGCCAATAATGTTCAACAAAGCTTTAAATGACTGAAAATAGCCAAAATACACTTTCCCCGCTTTTCAAGATCGAAGAAAATTAACACGTCCTGCTCTCTCATTTGCCTCACACACAACAGCTCAGACGTTATCTGACGGAGCAGCGAGGAGCTTTATATATCTGTTACCAAGGCAACTCGTCAAATCCATCGTAGTTTCAAGAAGAAATGCTAAAATATACACCCAATATATTGTATCACTTTTAATGTATCAATCATACAACCTACATTTTTCACCCAGAACTTAGCGTTGATAACGATACTTGTGCCAATCCTAAGAGAAGTGAACACAACATGCCTGAAACAATGGAAAGAAAAAGGTTTGTCTTCACTCCGTTGATGTTTTTTTTTTAAAATACCTACGTCGTATACGAATGTCATGGATATGTATGGCACAACTGCAAAACTTAGAATCCTGACATAGAACTGAAAAATCCATATACTACAAATTAGACAAGCCAAACGTTGAATGAACTGTCTTGGCAACAACGTCGGAATTTAGAAACACTTTGATACTACCTGGTACAAATGTAGAAACACTATTTTGATCGAATTTTAAAAACAGATCCAAAATTTGAGTCCTCACGATAGCATGTTTAGACGACGGACCAAAGCATGATATTTCTGGAACAAGTCAAATGAATCTGGATGAGAACAAGTCAATATATTATTGTACCTTTGGGTCTATAAATATGCTCGATGTCCTACCAGTAACCCTGAAATTTTGACAGAACACATCAACGACGAACGCATTCGCCAGTACAAAAATTTCATCAATCGCCATGTTCCTTCACCAACGCACTTGTTCTACTATCCCATCACTGAACGGATATTGTCCGTTTCTTTTATGTCTTTCGTATGTTGAAACGTATAATCAATACCAACATTATCGTCAGGAACTCGAAGGGATCTTCTTGAGACGAACGTGAGAGAGTGTGAATTTCTTCATACTCTATTGTGGATTAAAGTGACACACAAATTGGCAGTTTCTTACCACTAACATCACCTAAACGAATTAAATCCAAAATAATTTTAAAATACTCCATGAAACGTTCAAAAGGAACAGTGTTCCGAATTAATTTCAGTTGATTTACCAGCATCCGTGAATATGCTGAAGTGCCAACAGTCTTCGCGTATTACAATGACATTTTCCTAAACCTTCTTAAATGAAATTGTCATTACTGTAAGCCTATACTATTATTCTAGACCATATTAAAATAAGCACTTTGTGATTCTATTGAATAATTGAAGCAAATGTTTCCTCTCAAATTATTTGTAATCACAACATTGAACAAATATGTATACTGATATTAAAACAAGAACATAAAAGGGAATTAACTAATTGATCATTTATTTGTTCTTATAGACACCCTACGGCTCTACGTCATAATATTTTCCTACTCGATCTATATCAAAATACCCCACGGGTGTCATATTTCACATTGCATACCCATGTCGCAACAGATCCCACCTGACCTATTCATTTAATTGGAAATTACCCCAAACTTGCAAATAGGTTCATTATTAACCATGAGTTTAAAACTTCTCAACAACCTATGTATAGCTCATGTCAATCAAAAGTCGTGAACCAAACGTTAAAGACACAACATGGATATACATCGCAACAAGACTGTACTGTAAACGTATTGCCCTTCAGTACAAAGCGGGGAAGAGTTCCAAATATTAATGATCTCTTATGGGTACTGTAAAAGTATGGCCCTTCAGTTTAAAGAGGGGGAAGGTTCCAAGTATGAATGATCATTCTGAGTACTGTAAAAGTATGGCAGTTCAGTATAAGAGGGGAGAATTCCAAGTATGAATGATCATTCTGAGTACTGTAAAAGCATGGTCCTTCAGTTTAAAGAGGGGGAAGGTTCCAAGTATGAATGATCATTCTGAGTACTGTAGAAGTATGGTCCTTCAGTATAAAGAGGGGGAGAGTTCCAAGTATGAATGATCTCTTCTGAGTACTGTAACAGTATGTCCATTCAGTATAAAGAGAGGGGAGAGTTCCAAGTAATAATGATCATTGTGAGTACCGTTAAAGTATAGCCCTTCAGTAAAAATCGCGGGAGAGTTCCAAGTATGAATGATCATTTTTGAGTACTGTAAACGTATGGCAGTTCAGTATAAAGAGGGGGAGAGTTCCAAGTATGAATGATCGTTCTGAGTACTGTAAAAGTATGGCCCTTCAGTATAAAGAGTGAGAGAGTTCCAAGATGAATGATCTCTTCTGAGTATTGTAGAACTGTATGGCCCTTCAGTATAAAGAGGGGGAGAGTTCCAAGTAAGAGTGATCATTCAGAGTACTGTACAATTATGGCCCTTCAGTATAAAACGGGGGAGAGTTCCAAGTAAGAACGATCATTCTGAGCAGAAACGTCCATCGATCGATGCAACACGATCGAAAGATATGGCTAAAAATATCTGGATGGACGCACTCCCAAATATTTATCAATGGCAGGAATAGTTTGTTTGTTTTATTAGGGGTTTTTTACGTAGCTTTGACAATTTTTCAGTCATATCGCTATGTTGTCTGCAGTGAGGCAGTTTATAGTGATGTCTAACACTGGTGCATCATGCCGCAGACATATAGCATGATGTCCCACCCAGTCACATTATCCTGACACCAGGCCGAGTCATAACACTAACTTCTTAATGCTGAGCGTCAAGCATGGCAGCTGATAGTACCATTTTTGTAAGTCTTTGGTATGACTCGGCCGGAGATCGAAGCCACGACCTCCCGCTTCCGCAGCGGAAACTCTAACCACTAGGCCACTGGAGCGGTCAACAGGAATTGTAAATAGGTATATGAAACAAAGTACAGCGTTTCAGTGGTGTGATGAGAGTAAAAAGATACAACTTAGCTAGAATATGCCGGATTATCTACGATATGTCATTACATTCTCTTGGTGAGTCCAGATATTTGATAGTTTGGAAAAATTGGATTCATAGTGTACCTACTGAGTTGTGAGAGCACATTTGCAACTATTTTGTAAATATTCAAGTGAAACACAAGAACAATTGCATCCGCAATAGTATTCAAGTGATATCAGGTGGCTGATTACACTGCAAATGTTAAAATAGCCATTGATCTGCAAGTTATACAATTCACGATGCCTCAACTTCTACATGCTGTATGGCACCAATGTTGGAAGAGGTAAGTGACACGATTCACGACATCAACGATTATCCAAGAATAGCTTATTTCAAAAGACGATACTAATCCTCAACTTACGAATTACGTATGAACGGGCGTATGGGTGGGTGGGTGTCTAAATTTCTTAATTTTTGTTACCTGCAGATTCTCTATGGCGAATGTTACGCCATGGCATGAAAAGTCATGTCAGCAAAACTTTCTCCGTACTCGAAAATAAAATCATTTTGTGAAAATTCATGCGATTTATGAAAAATCCCAACCTACAATTGTGTGAAGGAAAGATTAGTAACACTTTATGACCAATTTATATTTATTACGAGGTGTATGCCGCTAGAGATGTAAACGAGCAGACTTTACACTGGAATGATGTACGTAGCTGGAACTGTTTGGGATTCCACACTTGGCAACGAAATGTTTCTCACTATGGATAAGTACTATGTGAATGTCTACATCATGACTAACCACCAAAAAGAGAACCTAGACGACCGATGGTGCTGTGACTGATCCGCGTTACAAAAAATAAAGTTATTTCATTTCGGAATTCGCTGTGACGTCGTATCTTATGAGTTATCTCTTTTTGCTTCAAAGTTAAACTTACTTGTGTCCTATGTGGTAGTCTAATACTTTCCCAAAACACCTCCTGCACATCGGCTTCCTCATCCATTCTGAACATGATCGACGAAAGATCACATAATCAAGGTTATGAGGCATTGTACGTTCCCCATCTCTTTTTCATTTTGATTACTGGACACAAAGGCTTGATCGATAACCGAATTTTTCCAACATTTGATGGAATACAAATCACTTTTCTAGCATTGTCCTTCACAAAATATCGTTGATATTGCATAAAGTGGCAACCAACTACCTCGGTTACTACAAGAAAGTCAAAGCGAATTAGTTTCTTTGGAAGAATGTATACCTCGCAGAAAAGAAGAGATCGTAACTGACTGTCGTCAAACCCATCTCATCTTCAACTACGTGCTAGGAGAAAATTCAAAAGAAATAACATAACGTTTACACGAAGAGGATATCATTGCAATTCTAGTATGATTTGTATTGCTTGAAATGTATTTCAGCAAAGTAAAACGCATCGTATGATCCTTCTCAATGATTATTATGTCGTCTTGTTGAAAGTCCTAATGACAAATCTTAAATAGTAGTAGTAGTAGTAGTAGTAGTTAAACAATTAGAAATACTCTGGCTGCTATGTGCTAATCACAAATCTTAAATTGTAGTATTGGTTAAACAATTAGGAATACTACAGCTGAAATGTGCTGATGATTGATTTACTACATGTGTTTTTAAAGAGCAATTTAAATACTACTACCCTTGATTTTTCTAGATTTTGTGACAAGAATGTGGTAAAATATACTATATACACATCACCTTCCTCGTTTTTGTCTGTCTGTGAAAATAGTATCAACTGTCCTTTCTCAATGACATAATTTAATATGACTTCTTTTCAATCGCGCCTAATTCATTATTCATTCGTACAATGTATGACATCATTTGCGACAAATTGAACATTTGTTAAAATCAAGTCGCGAAGAAGTGCTGCGATGGTTTACGGTGAAATCACGTCAGTTAATAAAATACAATGAATCATTCACATTCTTCAATCAATCTGTTTTCTTTTATATTATAAAGTAGCCTTAACACGACGTGTTGATACAAGAATCGATACATAAAATAGTAAATAAATTACTATAATCATGAAATGGGTGGAAGTGTATTTCTGTGAGGAGCGATTATTTGTTCGCTTCCACGATGTGATCCCAATACCACTGGACACAGCTAAAAAAGCGAATCCCACATGTTAAAAAAATCACAGACTAAGAGTGTAAGAGATGATGTGAGTTCACAACCAAGACTTGCGGAAAGCGTTGCGAAAACAGATAATTCATAAAGCTCCTAAAGAAATCGTCAAAACAGCCAATAAATGTTTAAACGTATGAAAATGTACGTCCCCTTGACAACGCCAAAGAAGCAGCTATTAGGACAGTATATGCACTTAATTCGATAAATGATGAAAAACATTATATTCAGCCAAAAGCAAAATATTCTCATTCAACGCATCTGATTTATCCCAATGCTGAGAGCTCCACTGTTAGCCAAAGTGATGCAATCCAAATTAGCACAAGAACAAAAGATCATCGAACATTGAGTGACTTATTTAACCAAAGTATATGCAACCATTTTGATAGAATATCTACCCAGTTTCGACATTTTTTTTTACAGCAGTTGAAGTGGCTTTCTTCTTCACAATAATTCGTTGAAATATACCGACAAAAGTAATATCAACGGTAGCCACGTAATCGCCAGCATCGACCAATCAAGTCACAGCAAACCTCTGGAACCTTTGAAAAATCAATCTACTCTGACATCGAGTGACACCTCCAGAAAGAGAACGACCTTTCAAACAGTATTTTTTTTCCTACGGTAAACTCTGTCAATCGAATTTTCTCCAACTTCGTTTGGTTTTCTGGCTGGAAATATTGCTCTGACTCGAACAAACAACACCAAACAATTGTTTCTGGACTCCAGATGTGGTTATGTGCTATTTCGGTTAAAATAATATCAATATGTGGCCAGGGATATGAAATAATCAGCCACTGAGTAAAAGGTCGAAAACTCGTAGCACTAATATAACCTGTATAACATGTTATCTATCTCATCGCAAACAGGGTATGTGCCACTCCACACATCCACATCCAAACCAGGTCATACAGACATGGAAACTTAAAATAATTAAACAGCATGAATATGAAAAGATGATCACAGGACTGAAAAGAAGCCCTTGGTAAGCACTTAATTATGTGTTACGTCAAGGTAGTAATATTAACAAGAAAATCATTTTGATATGATGTAGTGAGATGAATACTCAGACTGAAATGTGCTCAATCTTATTTCCACGATTAAATATTCTTATCACATTAGCTATTAGTACAAAGTAGAATTACATCTCTCTCTCTCTCTCTCTCTCTCTCTCTCTCTCTCTCTCTCTCTCTCTCTCTCTCTCTCTCTCTCTCTCTTTAGAACTTTATTGCTACGGTTTCAATGTGTGCAGACGGCTGATTGTACCCGCTTTCTGGTGGAACAAAGGAATGAATTTGGCCGAGATCGCCTGCTTCCCAAGACAAACGGGTTCCCGGGGCTAACCTCTCGAAACCAAGCTGATTTCTGCCATGACCCCTCACGAAGTACGAGTAATTGCAATCGATTTACGTTCCAATAGCAGATTATTGCAAATTAATGAGAAATATCAGCGTTTTAACTGTCGGAAAATCATTTAGTTGAGAATGGATTTTCAAAAGCAAATGCATGGTTCAAATTTAAGTGCTTTCATCAACGTTTACATCTTAATTATTTTTAAATGAAGTACAAGCTGGATATAATTTGTAGGATAATTGTGTCTGTTGTCAGAGAAATCTTGTTATAGTGATACCATGGGCAATTTTAGCAATTAATGACTAATATTGTTCTCATCTATTACATATATAACATGACATCATTCTTCAATTACAATTACGTGTGAAGTAATACAGTGTCAGCAGTGTTAAATCAGTGTATTTGATACAACTGACTTTACGAAGGTAACTGTTTGTACTCACTTATAAGACCGGTACAACTGCAAACAAGATAGACAATGATATGTCGACCTATGATGCGACTGCGGACCAGGGTCTATATTTGTTCTACTGATTACTCCTACCAAATTGCACAAGCCTATTTCTCCATTTGAATCCGGTTTAAAAGCAAACATAGACGAAATAAATAAATAGTTGTAATATTTGAGTTGCAATAAAGGTCGTCATGTCAGCAAAAATGGGTAGTATCATGACAGCTTCAAGCTGGCTTTAAATAGTACTCAAAATCTGTTACAGGTAATGTATAAACGAAAACAATGTGTCATCGCTTTCTTAGTAAAAATTAAATGTTTTGTTGTTCCTTCCATCAGTTTGTCAGTTTGTAATTCTGTTTTTTTCAAAGAAAATGTATTACAAGAACCTACGTTCAGTTCTTTATTGCACAGGCCCATATATATATATATATATATATATATATATATATATATATATATATATATATATATATATATATATATATATATATATATATGTGTGTGTGTGTGTGTGTGTGTGTGTGTGTGTGTGTGTGTGTGTGCGTGTGTTCTTTCAATGTGTATCTTAGTAACAGTGGTGGTCTACTGGTGTCACAATTTCGAGAAAAAAGATCAGCTGTCAAGACCTCTAACGCCTCGGGTAACCGCCCGGTCCCCCCTCCACCTCCTCCATTGTGAACACTACTAATTTCTTTTTTATATTGGTCTCATTTTAAGTGGAAATATAATGAGTCCGGTGGGCGAGAAGTATTTTCGTCACGGGTATTGTCAAGATGGTAAAACATACCAATGGCCAAAATATTATCCCTTCTGGTTTCATATCCTTCTAATACATATGAATAAGGTTTAATTAGTATATATATACAAACTGCCATAAAGCCCATCCACCCACCCAACACCTCACAAAAAAATTTCGTACAGCAAATAGTTTAAATTAGAGTCATGAAAATCACGCCTACTCGTTAGAAAAAATACATTTAGCTATCGAAACTTTCTCGCTTTATTCCAAAAGAAATGTCTCGATAAATGAATAGAAGATAGTGAAAACAAATTAATTTCATAGTATATAACACATACAAAAACATTGACAATCAGAATTGTTAATCCTGGTTCAAACGTCAGAACCCACAAAAGGTTTAGGCAACATGTAAATGGCAACAAAAGTACGTTTCTTCTTCAGAGAACAAGGAGCTCTAATATATTTCCCGTGGCTATCGTTTTCCGCATCCTTTGTACAATCATTTTACTAAAGTTACTAATAATACGATAGAAAACCCGCTAATTAGTGATCATTAGATCACAATGAGCAAGTTTCACGGAAAGGCGGTAATTCACAATGGTTGAAATTATCTTGCCTCAAATTTATGGTTGATATATGATATTTTGATGTCATGATACATCTAAATTAGCAGGTATTTGTGGCTCCAGAGAAATTAAACATTTATCTTGTTTGAACCGAATACTCCAGATTAATTATGTTTCAAAGATTTCCGCTAACAAGAATGGTGCCCGGATATGACAAACTTTTGAGAAATTCGTTATTTGTTTTATTGAAATAGTATTTTCGATAATATTTTTTAATGTCAATGATTAAAGCGTCGAAAAGTCGAAAGTCCATTTCAAAGGATATACACAGAAAAGAAGGAATTTTGGCTTTTTTATTATCTTAGCAACAATTTGAAGTGTATCTAAAACTAAATATCTTTATTTTGATAAACAAAAAACACATAGTTAATATTGCCATTTGACTGTTTGTTAAATATTAGGATCATTATCAATAAAGATAAACATTTTTATTTAGGGCTGGGTCAATCGTTGGCATTCCCCATGGATAAAGATGTTGTATCCGCTGTTTACCACATTCTTTATTATAATTATTGTAACATAATTTATCTATTTACAGTCTTCTGGATATGAATTTTGGAACTACATCCTGACTTTACTTTTGTGTCTTAGTTTCTTATATAATCGTTTTTATATAATCTTGTTAACTTGAAAAAATACTTATTCTTGCGATAACACCAGAAGCATAAGCAGTTATATTGACGTGTTCAACTTTTGATTTAGGTGGAATTATTTACTCGAATATTATTTTCTGAAAATTACAAAGTGCTCAATAATATTCTCTTACAAAAACATTAATTTGGAATTATTGCGAATTCAGACAACAGCTTCTTGGATTATATTATATTATATTCTAATCAATTGAAAGACGGTTAGGACATTATCATATTTTCGGCCACTGGTACAGAGTTACATTCAATACCACAAGCACTGCAACATCTTCATCTTAATTGGCATGCCATTAGAATTTAATTAGAACTTTATTTATTAGGTTTGGTTATGGAACCTTTGGACTATTTGTAATCTTATTCGCAACGCTGTAAGTTCTTTTAAATTTTCACTTTGTATGCTAGGGAAATAAATTATTTGTAGATTTTGCTTTTATATTGTACTTAGTTCAAGATCATAGAACCGTAATTATATAAATATATATATATATATATATATATATATATATATATATACGGTTTTCTATTTTTGGTATCTAATTCTATTATATTGAAAATACTGTACATATTTTACTATTAAAATAACCATAGACCCTGTTTTATCACTTAACATAGAGTAAGATTTGTCTTATTTTATTAATCTGCTCCACACAACAACAAAATACAGTTACCTGACTGATTTAAATGTTGATATGTTATACCTTTTGTCCCAGTGAGAACAGTTAGTTAATAGCCCGGATTAGTTAAAGTTCTTTAATCTTAAACGTTGGAAAACTAGCAGAGCAAAAGATACAGATTCCAGTCAGATTTAGTGAGGACAAGAGACAATGGAGATATTGTTGTAGGGTTTTAACGCCATTTTTCAGCGCAATATAGGTTATAGGGGGTTTCACGGTTGCAACGGAGTTACTGATCGTAAATTATTTTCTTAGCTCTAATGCGCATGCCCACAAAAAACATTCCAGTTTTGAATAGTTTACTGTTCTACACTTGATTAGCGAAACATAAAGTCAACAATGAAAAACCAATGAATCAATTATATATGTCAAACGTATTTTGTTCATACTAAAAGAATAATTATAGACACTAAATCTGAGAATTTGATTCGGTGTCCATACTTACATTATATCAGATAATTAAATGACGGCCAGTAATAATGGTGGAGGAAGAACCCGGGAAAGCCCCCGGAAAGAACCACAAATACATGAGAAGCTACTGGCAAGCTTTCAAACATACCCACATTGGCTGAGACTCGAACCCACGTAGACAGAGGTGAGATATCAGTGATCCGTAACGAATAGCGCCTACGACCACTCGGCTACTCGGGGCCCCCAAAGAGATTTTGAATGGGGGTACACGATATTCTTCACCAGTATTTTTTTACATAAAGTTTAGATGGAAGATTTCTAAAATGTAATATCGAGTCATGAGTAAAAAGCAATATGGTTATGTGTAGTTCTAACTGTTTGTTGCTAGATATAAAATTGTTCCATACGGTCATACTTTTAACAAAAGGGTTGCAAATGTTTGATATTGGGCGTGATCATCTGAAACTGAAAAAAAAGTTCTCCAAATGATGACGACATTTATTACATGCCATTTATTTCTTGTTAGCCTATCACTAATGTTATTATTTAGTGGCACAATCGCAGCCTTATTACCACGTGGATGACAGCATCTTCACCACGTGGATGATAGCATCTTCACCACGTGGATGACAGCATCTTCACCACGTGGATGACAGACTCTTCACCATGTGGGTAATAGCATCTTCACCGCGATGAAACTTCATTTCAGAGAAAGCAACATATCAACTTAAATTTTGTATGTACCTACTTATAAGCAGAGTCCAACTAAAACCTTCATCAAGCGTCGGCAGATCTGGGTCAACTTATAAGCGAGCATATACGGTATCCATCTAAAAGTAAGACTAGGAACAAAAAACCGGTCACAGCATTAAATGCAGACAGTCAGTGTAATGTGCTGTAAGATAATTCGACCCGCGTCAGTCAACATTATTGTAACTGCTTTCTTATATACAATGTTCTCATTCAAAGAATGTGCTATTTGAGCTAATGGTCCACGTTTCAAACTTGTCATTAATTGAGTCAACGCCACCTGTTTACAGCGAACCGGTAAACGCACCTACGCCTGTAACTCTCGTATCTCGAACAAAAAATAAATTTTAACAAGCTCTAGGCAAATTTCAGTATATGTTTGATCGTCTTTTCATAAAGTTTAATTTAGAATAAACAGTTTTTCTTCACACGCACTCCTCCTTTCTTTACAACAAAGGCATTTTTCTTGTCACCTGCCTGCTTCGTTACTACATGTTTAAAGCATTTCATTCGAAACCACTCTAGGTGGAGACTGGTCTTCGGTCATAGTGGATATAATCTTGTTGTTCGATGTGTTAGTCTCAAAATCCTATAATTCCTGTTTTTCAGTATTAGACTGCAATGCTAAACTATCAATTCAAATTCAGTATGACTCATTCAACAGTTTTTAAAGTCCTTTCAAACATGTGTAAAATCACTAGAGAGGAAATGTTATTAAAATATAAAATAAACCCTGCATCAAATGTTCGCATGGACTAAAAAAATCAATCAGATATGTTGCTTAGAGATAAATAATGTATTTCACCAAGAATATAAAAAGCGGATTTATCTTTTTAAAGATAAATAAAAACTATACATTTCACTGATGACTGTTTTTGACATAAATTTCAATATTTAAATGACTACTATTATTTCAGAATAACTTCATTGTTTAGATGACTTGACTTTTCCGATGAATTTATTTGTTTAGATGACTGTTATTATTTCTAGCTTTAATGTGCGAACTGTTCATCATTAATTGTTAACGAATAATAACAAAGTAGAACCTATTATTCCCTAGCATTGATGCTACGTTTTGATGTATTGTACTCTTTATTTTGTGCTTTGGACAAAGTCTAAACAAATATGCTTAGTCCTTCAGTACATTTCAAAGTTAAAACAAATCTTCTATTCTGCATATTTCCGTTTCTAATGATTGTAATTGCTATATATTTTGGAAGTATATATCATTACAATGGTCTCTAGATGGAACATTTCTTGGCAACTCATGGTTAATGTTGAACCCTTTAGGTCTATAACAAGTTAACGTTAATTAATTATCCGTCTTGTATCTTTTATTTTTGTAACTATGTGCCCTTCTAAATTCGTAAAAGAAGTACGAGTCCAGAATGTGACCTAGCACTTTATACTGATTCACTTTCCTTTCTATCAAATATAGGAGGGGCTAGCTAGATACAGATGGACACCATTGCAGATCGGGATGCACGATGCCTTGATTGTTGAATAACAGCTTGAAATAGTTCTGGTGTAGCATTTCTTGATTTGATAATTAACGAATTAACTTCAAGAAAACGACGGTGAAGAAGAGATAATATCACTAATACACCATTAATTTTACTATAAAGAAGCAAATTGCTTTTAAATTCTTGTTTTATCCACAGTTTCTGTAATACTGGATTAAAATGCTTTCCTTCTTGAAAACTCATCCAATCAAGATACTGCCGTATTTTAATTCATAAGAAAAGTATATATGTTCGTATTCTCGCTCATATTTTATCATTAACGATGATTGCATCAACTATTATATGGGGTATCGGTACCTTTGCGCCGGTTATTTGAATAATCAATCTTCTCTCGCTTTTTTTCTTTAAGAAATGTAGTATCAGCCAATATTCAAAAAGAAGATTCCGCCCTTAACAGGAGGTGACCAAATTTATCTCCATGTTGATGTTCGCACTTTATATTCTTTATCCGCTAATTATGATTTGCAACATAGTGGCCAGTGATATTTAATCCATGGTATCCGGTTTATATGGTGCAGGGGGGGGGGGGGATACATCCAGAAATTTCACACAATGTTATATTATTTCTGTATCTTATTTCGTTGACTGAAGATTCACGCCCTCTTAATCATCAAATGCCAATGCAAGCATTATCAAACACGCTTGCCGTATCAAATTATTCCATGGCAAATGTTGTACCTAATTTCATTGATAATATTCAAAGAAGACGAATGCAGTTCACAAATAAAATAATAGCGTACATGTAAATACTGACAAATGGTGAAGCAAATCAGTTATAGTTCAAACATTAACGTTCATTCTAGTGTATCTCTATGCAATCCTAAAGTACAAAATCACTAGTTCTATTAACATTTATCAACAAAAGTGCTTTTGTCAGATATGTTGCTCAGTATCTAATCCTACCAGCCAAGTGAATGTTTATAATTTTACAGCTATTTTACCATTCTCTGATTTTCATTTAACCAATATCATAAAAGGTCAAACAATTTTTCTGCAACGTAATAAGTGGAAGCACCTTTCTTTTTTTCAATCAGTTAGGTAGCAAAGGAACACAACATCCAGAAAGGTCGACTATTCAGTCTTGACCATGATGAAAAACGGAAAAGCCGACGGGAGAGTGCAAAGGGGTTAGAATACATTGTCATCATTTGGGTTTGTTTGAAAGACTCGTCTTTTTCAATACGTGATGAAGGGGGGAAAGTAAAAATAATAGGACAACTAAAATCCTGCTTTCTAAGAATATACATAAAAAATTGAATAAATCAGTTTGGATGAGAAAATGTTACGTTTTAATGAAAACGTCCATTGTTATCATCATGAATACATTCAGAAGATAATGAGACAACATGGAGCAATGTTATTCCATCTCCTTTTGTTGACGGATTTGCGGTGCTTTCCATTAATATTGTCAAACAGTATTTCAACTTCAGCTGATAAGTACTACTTGGAAAGCGACAATGCTTCAGTCTAAAACAGATAAAGAAATGATGTTATGATATGTCCTCTGTGATTTCCCTTGACCAAAGATACGTCTCTGCGACACACCTCATTTTATTTCCTCTGTGTTATCATACACGTTCTAATTTTGAATATATGTTATGTAAAATACATAACTAAGGCTATAGATGGATACAAGCAAAATAAAAAGGCAGTCGAGAATATCAACTATTTTTTAATAAGCTACCATGAAAACATTTCATTAGTCTGGTTCCCAAACAACAATTGAACTTTATGTATTCATCCGTCAGGGAAATATACCACAGCTAATCCATTCAAAGTATATAACCGAATTGCATCTCAAACGTACACCTAAATTGAAAAAGCATTCATACTAAATTCTTCATTCGTACGTTTTCTTGTCAACCAAGTTTTTTGTCGAGTCTGGAAGTGACATTGATGTATGATACCATTACAACGGGATTAAATGTTTTCTTCCTTATTAAAATTCGGCGGTTTTGCTATTCAAATGCAAGGTCTAAATGCTTTACTAATACAGAATGAGTAAATGCTTACTGTCCAGGGGAGGAGAATAAAGGTCTACAAACCAAAATGTATTGTCTCAAACAAGGAAACGGGTCTTTGAGCTGAAGGAAAACATAATTGCGACTCGGATAGCCTTCTTTTAAGATCTGATGTAACCTTTTTCGTTTCTTGTTAACTTCGATATTTCATTAACAGCTATTCTTGTGTTACCTAGCCGCTTAATTGTTAATTGCACAATTCCTAAACCCATTTCTATATCATCTGTTTCATTCTACCTTTATCATCAAACGAAATATGCAGCTTTGGTCAGATATAAACTCCAAATCCAGTCTTTCTATAATAATTCAGTCTAAGAGCATCCATTTGCTTGCTGTTTTTATCCTTTCATAATACGTGTATTCTAATATAACAAATTTTGATTTCATGTCCTGAGCGCCACTGCCACAGTAAGAGAACATAGACATGGCAACGGTTATCATGCTGCATATGATATTAGATCGTAAAGAGCCCCAAATTAATTTGATTTATAACTTTATCGAAGCAGGTCATACCTCTAATAAGGTTTTTGAAGTATGTGGTTATTACATGTAATTAGCAATAATTTTGACTAAATTCATTTACCGTAGCACGTGATAACATTGCTCATGACAGCAACACACATAAATTATAGAATTACCATCATGCAAATATTGGTACCAACCAACACTGACCGCACCGGTGGACTAGTGGTTAGCGCGTCCGCCTTGGATGCGTGAGGTCGTGAGATCGATCCGAGACCAAGTCATACAAAAGATTTACACAAAAAATGGTACTAAAATCTGCCTCTCTTGGGGCTCAGCATTAACAGGTTAGTGTTAGGTCTGGTCGGTCTGGTGTCAGTATAATGTGACTGGGTGGGACATCATGATACACGTCTGCGGCATAAAAACCCAGTGCTAGACATCACTATAAACTGCCACACTGCAGACATCGTTGCATTATTACTGCAAAAAGTCATGTTAAATTTTTTTTAAAAAAATCTCTCTCTCTCTCTCTCTCTCTCTCTCTCTCTCTGAGAGTACGCTGCTTAAAGCATTTATCACCAAATGCATATTGATGAAAGAAACTCTGTTGTCGAAAAAACTGTATCCTTTTGCTTTCTCAACTGATGAGTGAACCGCGTGTTATTTAAACTTGAAATGAATCATAGAGCTGTTTCTTCAAGCATACATAAATTTACCCCATCTTTATTTAATATTGTATAATGTTCTGACGCCTAATTGACTCTGTTTAATTTGAAGGATTAGGCTTGTTTGTGATTTCTGAAACTGAGCTCTCATTGGAGTACATTAATTAAATTTCCGACCTTAATTCATACAAAATCTATACACAACTCCTACGGATTTAAATAATCGGCTGGTTATAATTTTACGAGTATCCAAATTAATTCTTTTCCATTTGCGATATGAATAGGAATAATTTAACAATTCGAAATGATATGAATGCAAGTTATTTATCGAATGCACTTCAAAGTACTTTGAAAATATAAATCCATCCCCTGTATAATAGAACGTTGTTGTTATACCAGTGTTCATTTTGATATTAAAGTTATACTGTAATGTGATAGTACTTTAGGCGTAGTTTACATAAACACTAAATTATGTTTGTGGTTGTTTTTTTTCTTTCCTAAAAGTTCGAAATTCTTAAAAAAATAATTTGGTCCAACCACAATTCACTTAAGCACGCAAGATATTTATTTAAAAAACTTTTAGTCTTCGTAGACACTTAGGATTGTATGTACCTATCTGGAGTAGTATCTTCACTTGCTTGTACGGACGTTGCTTGCAATCGATGACAGGTCAGCATCTGATTAGACGGAGTGAAGGGTGTATAGATAGGATATAAATGTGATTAGGGGATGGGACTAAACTGAAATAATCTTCCCACCCACATTATGTGATAATATCCTACAGAGAAATGGAAGATTGGGTAAATATGGATCAATACGCTGGATAAAATTCGAAATGAATATTAGGTACGTTCAATTGTAAGTTTGAAGATAGGTCTAAAAAAAATTAATATCTTGGAAAATCATCATACCAAAGACTTACAAAAACTGCATTAACATTTGCCTCGCAAGGCGCTCTGCATTAAGAGGATAGTTGTAGGACTGGTTGGCCTGGTATCAGGATAATGTGACTGGGTGGGACATCATGCTACCTATCTGCGACATGATGCCCCAGTGCTAGACTTCACTATAAACTGTCACACTGCAGACATCGTAGCGATATAACTAAAAGATTGTTAAAGCTACGTTAAAAATCCAAATTTCTCTATCTCTCTAACACACGCGCTCGCGCGTGCACACACACACACACACACACACACACACACACACACACACACACACACACATATATATATATATATATATATATATATATATATATATATATATATATATATATATATATATATATATATATATATATATATATATATATATATATATATATCTTAGTAAATCGCACATATAATTACCATCCCTTCCAAGTGATGACTAGCTGTTGTATCAATTGGAAGATAACTGCTGAAGATACAAAATATAAAAAGACGATTAAAAAAGGATCGCCAAACAAATGACTATAATGTTGATAATTATGAAGGTCGAAAAATTAATTAATGTACTACATGTACTCTCAGCTTCCTGTAGTAGGAAAACAACTGTGCACCTGAGTTAGATTTTCTACGGCAGATCTATAAGACTTATTCCGGTGTTAACATCAAATGCAGAATAAAGTGCACGGTGTACTAAACATGACAAAATATGTTGCACAAATTAGTAGTAAGTGCACAGATTGTTGAAAGCAAAGATTAAGGTGTACAAGTTTAAATACTGTGTTACAAAAGGGATTCAACTCAATGTATAGCATATAGAGTGATATTAAGCTTATCTCCCCTATTCCATGCCTTGCCATTTTCTGCCGCGTTACAAAAACTTGTGAAAAATAGACCCCCAAATGTCGATAAAGTGACTTCTCAGGCATGTAGAAAATAACTTAAATGGTTCAAAGCCTAACGATTAGATTAGAGTGTTACTGTCAAACGGGCTTACTTTCATGTAATAGAAAAAATAATTTCTGCGTGTTTACTACATAATTGACACTAGCTAACAATATACAAAATTATAAGCAGTATATTACAGTTAATATTTATGACACCAGCATATAAGTGGTAATGTTCTCTTACTTTATATTTTCTGTTACTAGAAAATTAAAAGCAGACACATGTATTCGGTCAACTGATTGAAGTCATTAATAGGAATTCTGCACAGAGCACAGACTAAAATTCATCGCCTGATCACAACTTCAAAAGTACAGTTAGCGGTCGCGAACATTAAAAGTCCAATCTTTCATTATCTGGTACAATATAAATTTGGTTGTTCTTATAATCTTTCATTATCTGGTACAATATAAATTTGGTTGTTCTTATAATCTTTCATTATCTGGTACAATATAAATTTGGTTGTTCTTATGATGTATCAGGAAGAGTCCAAGCTAAAAGAACCGTGTAGCAACTTTTTTTTAAAAAAAATCTTGCATGAAAGAATAAAGCTGTGAGTCGATAGGAATCAAAGATTTTACAAGAATAGAAAATGCACTCGCATTATATTTTCATCTGATGCGTCAAATGTCAATATATCAAAGTCAAACATTCCTTCTCGATTTTGGAATAATGACTCTGTTATTTGTTTTCTTTGTTAAAAAATGGATTAGCAGATCAATATGATTTTTATATTTCTGAATCAATACGCCACAAACCCTTAGTTCACATGCATCAAAAGCCATTTAAAATCATTCGATGAAATTTGGAACTGAAAGAGCTTATTTATCTCTAAGTATCGTCTTTAATTTGCAAAAAGATTCATGACACCTGTCAGATAAATGGAACTGGATTTCTTACTCAACGAATTTGTCAGAGGCTCTGCAATTATAGAGAAATTTGAATAAAATTTCCGATAGCATCCAGCTATAATCCAAACTCGCATCATTTGAATGTTACTAATGTGCTCTGGAAATTCAGACATTAACTTCAAGAGTTTAAATTGAGTGTATCCTTTAAAATATCGAAAAAATGATTTGACACAAGCACGGCAAAATATAAAAAAATATTTCTCATTTCCAATTTTGTTAATGCAGTCATCTATTCTTGGCATTCTAGATTAATACATTTTGGTGACATTGTTGAAATTCTGTAGTCAGTACACATGCGGAATATGCTATCTCGTTTAGCCACAAGAATAAATGGTGCATAGTCACTTTGCTCTATAAAACCATTCCCTGTAAATCTGGAATTTCTTTCTTCAACATTCATGGTTGAGAGATTGCCCATATTCACATAATAACTGTTTTAGTTCATTCTTTCCTGTAGATGTGAAAGTTTCCGATCTAGATTGTTTTATAATTCTGAATTCAGAAGATTGTTTAAATAAGAATCACTATTGTGGACTGCATTCAATATTTTACATCCCCACTCTACGTCAGATGTTGCGGAGGTGCCGTTAAATTGATTGGATAATTAATTGGGACAACACTGTCAATGCTATCTTTTAACATATTTATATTACAACGTTGTTTCTATTTGCGCGTCCAAGGAATCGTAATAATATAATTAAGTCATTTACTTTATGCCAATCGTGTAAGGACTATACAATGGAACCCGATGAGGATTTAGAGGTATGGGCAAGAGAGGAAAAACTTTATTGCCAGGCTGAAAACACCTCTCTTTGTGTATTTCTGTCATATATTCAAAATTTACTTTTGAATGTGTAGAGAGAAGATTATTTCTTGCTACAACACAAGTCTTTGTCTTATATTTCAAATCAGATACATAGTCAAGTAGATCAATCGTAAAATCGTCTTTTGAAAGAAGTTTATCTTTTGATAACTGTAATGATCCACCAAGTGTATGTCCAAAAACTAATTCAATAGGACTAAAACCGCGTAATGTTTTTTTTACTAATTCCCTAAAAATATGCTACACTAAATGAAAACCCTCATGCGAATGTGTATCTAATATGACCTAATCGTATTCTTGACAGTTTGATGAAATCCGTCCAAAGTTTCCTGACCTTCTTTGTGATATGAGCTTTATGTGTCTTCTGATTGGTTGCTCCAACATCTGCAGTATTTAGAAACATCACTTTCAATTTTTGGCCAAAATATATTCATGAACTTGTGCTAAATCTTATTAAAAACTAACTTATCAGGTTGGGTGAATTCACGGTATGGACAAAGAAGTTCTGTCGATATGACCTCGAAATGAGTTTCATACTTTACTGACCACTTGTCAACAGCGGGTTACTTCATGTGGTCTCAATTTTCTCAAAAGAGCCCCATTTTCACAAAATAAATCAAATAAGACTTGTACATCTTTCATTTCACTAATAGTCCTATGAAACAAAACAGGTGATCTCAGGATCTTTTTCCTGTTCTAAAACGAGCGATTATCTGTTGTCATTGTGATTAGAATAAAGAGAAGGATCTCTAAGATCAATTCTAGAAGAAAATCTAAAGATGGTCAACAAATGTATCAGCTAAAGGAATAATGTCCTAATCAATTCAAGAACTGCTTTTTGCCAAAGCTCGAGTAACGACATAAGCAGGATATAAATCAGGGATTTCAATCTCAGTAGGATCATCCTTTGATCCCCTAAAAGGCATGTCAGTTAAAAATGGATTAACCTTGACCTTATTTCCAGATAGGTAAATGCCTAGTAAGAAGTGAATACCTTCGATAGATAAGAATATCACTCCTCCATCTTTCACCGGTCCTGATAATAAGTCGGCTGCCAAATTAAAATAATTGAGAGGAATATTAACAAACACTCTTCTTAAACAAAGCTAAATTACCTGATAAAAAAGACTCTGAAAAGTTCCTGTGTCCCTAACATTTCATTAAGGATAAGCTTGGCAGAAGCATCAATAAGTGATATAGAATCTTTCGAAATAAATGGCTCATAATTCTCTAAAGCAGAATCAGGCCGGCGTTTATTTGACCGAACCAATGTCCTTATTCTGTTGCTTATTTTTCAACTTGAAACAAGCAAATATGTGCCGTTTCGTTTTGCAAGCAGTAGGACGACTTAAGGATTTCTGATTATTCCCATCAGAAGTTTGAGTTCTAAAATTTATGCCAGACTGAGATGACATTTCTTCCAAGCAAAGAGGATGACATTTTAAAAAAAATTAAAATTTGTGCGTCAAAAAAATCATCAGCTGTCAGAGCATATGTTTGGTTTCGACTTTTTGCCATTCAAGGTATGTCTTGACGTCATTATGTATGCAATTCCTAAACTCTTCATTTAATATGAGCTTTCTGGTGTTACCGTAATCTTGATAAATCTTCTTGGCTGGAAACAACCTGTCCAATAATTTATTTTCCTTGCAAATTTAGCATGTATCCGTCCAGTTCAATGTTCTCGTCGCCATGTCAAGGTTTCAGCAATACTAGCAGCAGAGAGGGTGAATCCTACAACGTTTTCAGACAAAATTTGATTGAAATCCTAAAACGAGCCTTCCTACGATCCTATTTTAACCAAAAAAAGGTGAACCCTACAACGTTTTCAGACAAAAAAATTGATTGAAATCTCCCTATGAAATCATTTTAACTAAAAAAATGAAAACGATTTTTTAATCAATTTTGGTCGCAACTTGTTGTCATTCACCCTCTCTGCTGCTAGTGATTTCATCACTAGTGATTTCATTACTGGGTTAATAAAAATAATAAAATGATTTTAACCGAATATTTGATCCAGTCCTTAGGATGAAAATCATTTATGATTTCACAAACAAACTAATCACTAACACCTCCTCTTGTAAATCAATCAGATTATTGGACTGATCTGTGAGTTTGAAATTAATCCTGGTTAATGAATTATTATGGCATCGCATATAGACAGGATTAATTGGGTTTTCAATAATTAAAAACCCTGGAGGAGCTGTTGGTGCAAATGAATATAAAATATATCCTTGCTGAGCTTGATTTGATCGTTCGAGATTAATTTGATAGCTTCCTTCGATAACATCACACACTAAATTAAGCGCAATCACCGTTGAAATATTCACGTTGAACGGAGCGATATGCCTACCGCCACCGTCTGGGTCATTATTATGTTTGAGGATTTTTATTTCCGGTGATGTTGTTTTTTTCCATGCGTTATGAATTATTTTAAAACCAACATCGATAGCATCACTGAGAATTTTTTTTAGTTCTGGTACGTTATATCCCGGTAGTTTGAATGTCGGGATATCTTCAACGCGGATTTTATAGTCTGTTGCAAATCCTATTCTCGACTTGGGGTATTTATTATCTAGAATAACTTGAATAATTTGTGAATTAAATCTTTCCATGTCATTGATGATTTTGTTACATATTTCTACAACGCTGATAAATTCATTTCGGGTGAGAGAGCCGGATTTAATGGATATTAACAATAGTAAAAAATCATATTCCATCGCTTTGAAATTTTCCATAATATCATTTTCGTTAACAATAAAATATGCCTCTTGACCCCTTCCCTCCATCACTTCCTCAAAGGAGGATTCGAAGAAATCAAAAAACTCTAGAATAAATGTATTATCTTTATAACTCTTTATTGGATTATTGGAGTTTATTACGTCGGTGATATAATCATTTTTTTGTGGTTCTGGTAAATCAATGGTTTTACTCTGGGGGGGTAATTCAGGCCATCCTAGTACGGTTCTTATTGAGCTTTGATAGATATCTACGACGTATCCTTCTGTGCTTATCTCAATTGCGGATGATAGCGTCGGTTCATGAACTGTTATAGCGATTTTCGATTCTGTTCCAGTAATCGATTTTATTCTACGCGCGAATTCATTATTGATTTGTTCGATTTGGTATGACCCTGTTGGTATCGAAACAACATTCCAGTCTGGGGTACCGTCGTCTTTATTCTTATACGAGAACACCAGTGAATTATTGGGTTGTTGACCACCAAATGCTACCGATCTAATATTAGGCCAACTGTGATACATTCGTAGTTTTGCTAGCGCGATTTCGCTCACAGGAACCGGAGAGGGGAAATTCACACTAAACTCGGGTTTCGTAGATGTTATTGATATCATACTCGTTTGTACTGGGTTCGTGTTCTCCACTACTCGTTGAAGTAATTCCATCTGTGTCGTCATTATACTCATGATTTATTTCTAATTTTGGTATCGAGGAATCATAAATACTGACCATCACTGAGAATTCACAATCTGGTAATGTTGATATTATTGAGATCATTTTGTTTTTTGGGTTCGTGTTTTCTGATTCCATCGGTGTTGTCATTGTTATTATACTCATGTTGTCGCTCTAATTTCGATATCGCGGAATCAAAAACACTGACCATCGCTGAGAATTCACTATCTGATATAATCGTATTGTCGAGTGACGACGATATCATCAATGATAATTGCGAATATGCGGTTGATGCAATATGAAATTGAAGTAAGTAATTCTGCAGTTTACTCTGGCTGCATGATGATATCTTTTTTGCTATCCCGGTTGATATACCCCCGATTGTAGCCACCGCAGAAATGCAAATTGGAACTACGACCGGGGCAATCATTGTAACAGATGCAAGTATTATTCCGGCGCCAGCGAGAACGCTTGACACCGAGTACATAATAACATCAATTGCGGTGATTCTTCGTCGGTATTTTTTTATTTTTATTTGATACTCCTCAGTGAGGGTTTTGAGTCTATTTTGAAATTCTCTGACCTGATCATAGCGACATTGCGTCGATGACAAAGTCATTGTTGTTTATTTTAAAAACACTAGCGTTTTCAATTGTGAAATCCGAACGATTTAGTTATTTACTTAAATCCGCTACGAATTCCAGATACCATGTTACTGATGCCTTAGCCAAACTTTTATCATCGGCTTTTATCGTTAACCGTTCAGTTTTATCCTTGTCGATGATCGTTGAAATCGTATTGTTAACCCCGGATGAACTCGACGATGATATATTAAATTGAATTGGTGCTACCAGCGTTAATCGATAAATACCCTTGATAGTAGCTGTGATATCTAATTTGTTGTTTGTAGGTGTCCACTCAAATGATCCGTGTTGGATTGTATATACTACGTTATTGGTTTTCTCATGAGGAATTTTTGTTTTTTCAATGATTGTTATCATCCTCGAAAAATCACCTTTGACGGCTTCGATGAAAGTTTTCGTCTCATCGATGGATTTTTTAATATCAGGGAGTTTTATTTCAATTTTATCCAACTGGGTTCCAATAAATTTATCAATGATATTTCTACGAAATGATATAAACTGTTTTCCGTTATCTTCAATTTTAGATTCAAGTATTTTTAGTACAGCCAGAGAATTGTTTAACTCATCGTTGAGAGTTTTTAATCGATCTGTAATCGTCGAAACGAGTACACCCGGTTTGAGTTTACCCTGATCGGAAAATAACGCGATAGTATCCTCGATTGCGTTTTGTTGTTTAACCAAAATATCATCCAGAGAAATATTACTGGATTTCAATTTACCCTGTTTGTCCTGAAATACAACTATTTCATTGGGTTCAACACTTTCTAAATTCAACGTCTCAGCTATTTCATCTTTAATTTTTTTTGTTATATCCTTGATAGAATCAGGAGTTGCAGTGCCATCGGGTTTGGGTTTCAAAGATCTCCCCCAAATATCAATCATGTTATTGTAAAACTCTTTCTCTCTCTAAAATCGTTTTTGACGACTTCGTCGTTGCCAGCGATTGCTGGTGTAGTCATTTACGACAACATGTGGTGGTTTTCCGCTTGGGTTACTCAAGGAGTTAGAAATAGCGTCAAGGACATTTAATACTTCGCTGCCGCATATTGGTGGGTCAATCATCGTTTGTGTTGGTAGCGTAGAATACCAAGTCTTCATTGGAAGGGTTTTTATATACCGCATAAACTCTTTTGGTGGGGCTAATCCATATGAATCAAAATAGACAATCCCACGTGGATCAATAGCGTATGCAACCCAGTGAGTTCCAGGTCCGGTGCTGTTATCTAAATTAATGATTCCGGTTTCAACGCTGTTTGGTTGATGTGGTAATTGATCTTTCATAAAGACACCTCTGAAGTTTTTAATCGCGAGTTTTTTAGCCGCATCCATTAAATCAAAATTGGACATGGGAACCATAGGTTCCTCAATTAATAAATCGTTCCTGGTAGTCTTAGACCCTTTCCGCTGTACCACGAATACGGGGTTCCTGGTAGTCTTAGACCCAATCCGTGAACGGATCGTCCCTTTTTTTTATATCCTTTCCCAGTTGCCTTCTTTAGTGCCATTCCTGCTGCAGTACCAACGGCTCCTAACGCTGCCGCTTTAGCCACCGCTGGGGCTGCTGCTGCAATCAATGCTGGAATCGCAGCTAACAACGGAAATATACCGCCTGTTTTAATCATATTTTTGATAGCAGCCGCAGAAAGAGTAATCTGAACACCTTTTTTGGCTGCAAGTGCATCATTGAAATGTTTCACCTGACGAGTTGTCAGCGATAATTTATTTGCACCACCAGTCATTTGATTAGGTTTCAACGTGATTGTGGTTCCACATCGCTTAGCCGATTCTGATTGCAATTTTTTTAATTGACCGGGAGTTAACGTAACACTAATAACACTATATGACATTATACATAATAGATTGATTCTAAATCGTTTACAATTTCAATTACATGTTTTCTACTGGGGCATCTACCACTCTCATTCTTCCACCAACACCTTCGAGTAGCATTGATTTGTCGCTGAGAATGACAGCAACCGCTCTATAATTAGCAATAGCACCACGAGTCACATTAGCTCTAAAGTGTATATCAACGACGGACTGTCTTGTTAAATCGAGATGTTCCAGTGAGAAGTAATAGATCGGATACAGATTTTTAAAATCATATTGTGATATTTGCAAACCAGTATCGACATTTTGATCGCGTGCCATAAATGACAACAGACGATGATACACGCGTGCAATATGATTTTCTGTGTAATTAAGTTGTATATCCTCGGATGGTTCCTGTTGGCCGTTTATTCTCAGTGAGATGTCTTTCACACCTAACTGATCAAATATCATATGACTGAAACGTTGATCGCCAACTCGTGTGTTATCCTGTAACGCTACGAATATATGACGTGGCGCAGCAACGCCTTGTTTTGATGCTAGATTCCACGTGAATAACCCGTTCAGATTTGATTGCTTCACATCTGTACTCACTGATAACCAGCTCAACAACGACTTTCCTCCTTGGTCCATAAATGATAGTAATCGTTCTTCTGCGGTAATTGCTGGAGTCAACACTGGCATCCACAATGATATTTTTGTTAAATTGACTTTACCGGCATCAGCATTGGGATTTGCAGCATCTGCTGGAATCCTCCAGATTGCGTCGTTATCATCACTCTTTCGTACAAGCGATACTGTATGCTTCGCCCCATAAATAACTTTTCGGACGTTTCTACAGAATCCAAATATGTGATGCAGTGGAATCGCGCATGAAAATGATTTACGCGCTCCTTGCAACATTGAAATACGTGTTGCAGCTCCTAGATTGAAGTTAGGATCGTTGTTTATAATCATATTCTCGACATCAACATTAGCAGCACCAGCATTATTCTGTGGTCGTCTTATAATAAATTGATTTCCTCCAGCGGTATTTTTAACATCCTTTGCAAACATCATAGAGGGTCCTGCTGATCTTGTATAATCATCGGAATATCTCGCTAACCCGATTATTGTTGTAGCCACATCAACGTCACGATCTATGGACTCAATTTCTTTTCCATCAATGAGATATCTAGCACTCTCAAATAACGCCATAATACCATTATTGACAAAACCGACTTGAGTACCAGCTGGATACTCTGTATCATTTGTTCTTATAATCTCTCCTTCGATTTCGATAAACGCTTCACAGGGCAAAAAGTATTTACTGGTATCATGGACTTGAAGTTCAATTCGCGATCGACTATTTGCGTCTATTGCATGATAAGCGTAATATTGATAATCGCGTACAGAATCATCTTTGCCAACTGGGGCGTCTATATCAAACGCCGGATCATGTGATTTTTTGAACATTTTATTCTATTTATCAGAGTCTAAATCGTAAAAATCCGTAGGATTTTCATCGACGTAGTTTTTTAAAGCCGCTTCCTGCTATCATATTTGCAATATTGCTTTGGTCCCCTTGATTTACCATCGACGCTAATTTTTCGTCTACTGCGTTATTTATAATTCTACTAACACTTGCAGGCATTTCCGCTGTAGACGGTAACGGTTTCTTTGAAAATCCTTTGGATTTCATCCGTGATTTCACTAATGAGGTTAATTTATTCTTCGCAGTTGAAAACGCTTTTCCAGCAAAATCTCCAACAGCACTAATACCCTTATCACGAATAACTTCAATTGCTTTCATTCCTAGTTGTTTAGCCAACGGCATCACTTTTGGAGCCATTCTCGCAAATAACCCCGCAATGGTATTGCCTAAACCATCTCCGTAGTATGCTCTATAAACTGGAAACCGTGAATTAACTACGTAGACGGGGGTTGCTTTATCATGATTGTAGTGTATGATCATTATTTGAAATCAGAAACCATTTTTCAATTGTGAAATCCTTCGGATTTCCACGCTAGCGTTTTTATTCAGTCTCGGTGATTAATCACTGTGATAACCATGGACGGTTTCACCGTCTACTAACTCGTCAATGAAATCTCGATATGTGCTGATATCCATGATACCGCCGGCAAATAACCGTCTACAGATATCAGCTGCTTCATTAATTATTTCCGGTGAGTTATTTCCAGCTCGGAAACCTCCTACAAGAACTTCTAATCGTGATATATCATTGATAACACTACCAGGGCATGAAACGCTAGCGTTTTCACTCTTTGAGTTTCCACTGGAATCTTGCAATCCACTTCCGCTATAACCAGTTGCTTCATCCTGTTTTTCTAAATCGGCTTCTTGTATTAAATAATCAAGAAAATCATCATCAGGTGGTAGTTGTTTTTTTTTAGGTGAAAAAGATATTTTCTTTGCAGGTTGCTGTCGCCGCCTTTGCAATTTTGGCGGTTTTTGTTGTTGTTTAAACTCTTCGTATTGTTTATACACTATACCCACTGCATTGATATATTGAATATATGATGCACTATCCTTCTTAATTCTACCTGTTTTTTCAGTTTTGATTTTGTAGAATATATCAGCCCAGTGAGTTATATTTCTAACAAACTTATGATATTCTGGTTTCAACATATTTTTCCTGTTTTCATAATTCGTAACAACAAGCTCAGGAATTCCTGTTGGATCAGTCTTATTAATTTCTGCTAACCCCGCCTCGTTAAATATCACGCGTAAATCATCAACTGTTCTTTTTGATTCTATTTGTTCTATTTGTTCTGTTTGTTCAGTTTTCGCTGCTATTTTTTCGAGTTCACCGATAACAGATTTTCCCGTCTCGGGAACATCTCCCAGTATAGCACGCTCTATCCCCTTCGTTGCTGTGGTTACTGGTTTAAACAATTCTTCGGATCCCATAGCAAAATCAGTCTGAAGACTCTGTCGTTGTTGTAGTTTATTCCGTACAGAGTCACGAATTGGTACAAATCTCCTGATTGCATCCAGTCGTTCACGAGCCAATCGGGTTGTTAATGCTTCATTGACCATTATTTGAAATCAGAAACAATTTTTCAATTGTAAAACAAGTTTTCAATCCAACCTAACACCATCGTGGAAGTGATCAATCCGAACCAGCCATCAATTTTTTATTCACTGATTTCAACAGTTTTGATCAAAAAATGCTAAAAAAAAATTAAAATCTCTATGAGGGACGGTCACAATCAAATAATGATAAATGGTTGGTCAATCAAAATTGTTCATTTTCTTGAATTAACGCCCGTAGGTTTCTAACTTTAGAATTAACCTCCTTTTTCAATTCGTATTCGTACCCCAATTCTTTTCGTATTCGTTCTACGATGGTATACAACGGAGCGAACACACTTACGTCACTGGAAAATGCAAGAGAGTCCTTAATAGAATTCTGAATTCTTTTGATGAGCGCATACTTCTTTGGTAGCATATATTTATTGTTGTTAACTCCGTATTCTATATCCTGAAAATCAGACATGATTTGATCAGGATTTAACCCATCTGATAGTTCAATATCCCAACCTTTCAATTTTGAAATCTCGGATATGATGCTATTCATGTTTTCAGAATTCATTATTCTATAACAATGATATATTTCTAAATGAAAAATATGACGTATTAGACATAACTAAATTGAATTTTCTGTCCGCTCTTTTTTGAAATAGCCGATCGACAAACCCCCTCTGCAACATATCGTACTGAGGGTCTACAAATATTGAAATACTTGCCGGCTTCATATATTGATTTAAATACTTTTTCTTCGTTAGTTATTGTATTCAAAGATTTCACAGGTCTCGCTTTTTTCGAGTATTTCCCAGTCCTTCCTCGTTTGGTATTCTCACTATGTGTGATTGCTTGAAGATTTGATAAGGAATTGTTCTTCGGATTAGAATCAATATGATCAATAACAAAACCATCTTTGATCAATCCATGGAAACATTCATACACGAAACGATGATTGTAATATTTCTTCTTTCCAACAGTAAAGAACAAATACCCCATACCATTATCCCACCCAACTGGGTTCTTTAGTCTACGGTTTCTTACAACACCATCACTGGATGCTTCATAATTTGTACTCACTGGGTGTGGTCTGAATTCCTGGTTCATTAGTATATACTATACTATTTGTCTAATTCATTGACTGATCCATTTGCAGTGATTCATTATATAAAAATCTTTCATTTAGACACTTGTTTTTAGTATAGCATGATGGAGTTCAAGAGATTGACTTCGAGAAATGCTAAATTTAATGCTGATAGAGAGTTTAAGAGATTATTGAAAATCAGTCCTAGATTTAATCTCGATAGACCCAAAAAACGTAACAAACGTCCAAGAGACGGAAACATGAAAGAGTTTAAGAGATTATTGAAAATCAGTCCTAGATTTAATCTCGATAGACCCAAAAAACGTAACAAACGTCCAAGAGACGGAAACATGAAAGAGTTTAAGAGATTATTGAAAATCAGTCCTAGATTTAATCTCGATAGACCCAAAAAACGTAACAAACGTCCAAGAGACGGAAACATGAAAGAGTTTAAGAGATTATTGAAAATCAGTCCTAGATTTAATCTCGATAAACCAAAAAAACGTAACAAATTTAATCGCGATAAACCCAAAATCCTTCGGATTTCAAAAACGTCCAAGAGAGATTACCCCTGGAAAGATGCTCAATTCAATCTCGATATAGTTTCTAATACACCAAAGAATACAATTCTTGATAAAGCCATGATTAGTAAAATCAGAGACTGTTTTAATGAATTTAAGCGTGATGGAGCATCTTATTGTTGGTCAACATTTCGAATTGATGGTGTTGTTGATGCTACCATGAATGATGAAAAAGCAGCAGTGATAATTTCACGTGTTGGGGAAAAACGGCATTTTTTCCGAATCAAATTCATTATCGAAGTCGAAGGCAAATGGATTATTAAGGATAAATTTGAACCAATCCTCAAGAATAAAAAAGCTGTCATTGTGAGTAGAGATTCCAAACCAGGGATTCTAACCGGCATTGATAAACCATACTACGAAAGATCTTATCCCGTAACAGCAATGGTTTATGGGATATATCCGTTAAATGATAAACCCGATATCGCAAAACTAGCTCCTATGAAATATTCGTCAGGGCTTAATTGTGTAGCAGAACGAATACTAGAACACTTCACAAATGCATCCCGAGGAAATAAACTAACTGATCTGCGACGTAGGAAAATAACCGAGTGGGAACTGACAGTGAAACAGCATGGTGCAAAGATTTCTGATATAGCTAAATTAGAAACATCATTACGATTCCCAATAACCGTTATGACGATAACCGGAGAGGTTTTATACGAACCGAAATATAACAAAAATGGAGCACCAATACAGATTATTGATCATAACAAACACGCGTGGACACCTGCGGTAACAATATTTCCACGAGAACGAACCGTGAAATATATCCCTAAGGAGTTCGTCGGGGATGTTTTCTATGAAGAGAGATTATTTGATGCTATTCATGCGTTGTGTAAAGATGATCCTGTGTCAGTGTGGTTACTTAGAAGTGATGAAGAATTCGATCAATTTGTAAAACCAAATGGTGAATTATATCGCATTGAAGAATTAGATAACAGAATGAGAAAAATCGCTAGTGATTTTTCACCGCAGAATTCCCATGAAAAACTACTCACGGATAGTTTTACTATTCCATCAGTGGTAGCTCACTTCGCAAGAGAAAAAAACTCATGGCGTCCAACACGAAGTGATTTTCTCGAGGATGTTAAATTGAGTTGCGTCGAATTTGGTCATGGAGGACTGTGGAATACGAAATACTCACGTGATGGTATGATTTCAATTGATATATCCGCGTGTTATCCCGGAAGTTTTCTCGGGTATGGGGAATGCGCTGAGTACTTCAAACGATTTGGACACCCCACGCATGAAATGACTCGTGTTGCGATTAATGGACCATTACCTGATTTTGATATAACCGGATTCGCTCGTGTGATATCATTCGAATTAGCTACAGGGTTACATCCGTGTAGTTATGTTTGGCTCGGTAGACACCTATCTGAAAAACACTGGATGCCAATAGTGCTATTGAGATATATGATTGATTGTGGTATGCTAATATCGTTGATTGTTTCCGATGCTATTATATGCTATCGAGCTCAGAAAGAAGTTTGGCTACCACAACCCAATCTAGATAGAATAATCAACGAACTACGAAAACAGTTTCCAGATTTCAGTGAAGAAGAAATAATAAATTGGTCTAAGAAGTTATTTGAAATTAAAAAAGAACAAGCAAAAGATCTCGGAAGAAGAATAATCGGTAAATTTACCCAGGGTGGACGATACGATAACGCAAAATACTCTTCGCGGTTGATCATAGATGTCGCTGAATACGATTTTATTGTAGCGGATTTAATGAAACAGGGAAAACTTGTATCCCGTAAGGATGCTTTTCTATCCAATGGTGAGAAATTAGGTACGGTTGTTACCTACTGTGATGGATATAATTCCCAGTACACACATTTGAGAAGTTCAATGTTAGCCTATGCTTCTATTAATCTATTTTCGATGATAAATAGATTTCCTAATACCGCGGTTAGAGTAGCCACTGATTCGATGTATATACACAATAAGTACAAATCAGCTGTAGCGGCATTCACAGATCCCGAAGAAAATTGGGGGCGTTGGCGATTTAAAAAGGAGATGCTACATGAGTATTGTGAATCCGCAGACGTTGCCATGGATGATAAATATATTTGTTGTAACCGTATTGAAATTCAATCAGAATTTTCTAATGCACCACCGGTATCTGATCCAATCTGTAGATACAAGACAGTTTATTTAAACGGTTGTGGTGGGTCAGGAAAGACAACTCGTGCAATTGAATTATATCGTGGTGGTGGAAATACTTGTATTTCTACTAACATGATTGTGCTAACACCGACTCATAGACTCGCCAGAGAGATGATACAACGAGGGGTAAATGCTTGCACTTATCACAGCTTCTTTCGATGGAAGGGTGACAAATGGACTCCTGATCGAATGGGTGATAAATTCATTCCTGAAATCATAATCTGGGATGAAATATGCACAGTGTCATTAGATGTATTAAAAACATTTCTTGAGTGGTTGTTAACCAAAAACACAAAAGTCGTCATGTGCGGGGATCAAGGCCAACCACCACCATTTGTCGGTGCATCTCCACATGAATGGCTAAAGGGTTTTGTAGACTACTATGAAGAAATCACCACTGATTATAGATCACTTGATGAACGATTACGCGAGTTCAAAGCGCTAATTAGATTACAACCGGATAGAATCCAATGCGAAATAGCGCGCGAAGTGATTTCAGAAACTCCAATGAATGATTTCTGGGAAGCGTGGAGACCAAACGATTTGATCATTGCAAGTAGAAAAATAGTCAGGGATACACTTCAGATGAAGTTATTTGAATTGCATAAAGAAAAATTTGCAACGCTTCCAGTACCCCTTTGTTATAGGCCATCGGATACACGAAAACAGAACATCGAAGTTGATATTCCAGGACAGAATGAAAAACAAATTCTGGTATTAAATGATATTGTGCTGGTTGATATCAATGTCGTTGAAGATGCATTGCGTGCTAATAAATCCCCGTGGACGCTAGGATACGCAGCAACAATACACTCTTCACAGGGATTGACTATATCGGATACAATTGTTTGGATGGTAGATAATCGCATCGAATGGTCAAATTTAGTCTATCTCGCAGTCTCCAGAGTACGAAAAATAAATCAACTTCGAAGAGTTGTCCTCGATGATGAAATCATTGGTGATGATAATGACACAACAATAAGTGATATTGATGTTAGCATCATTAATAAAAAACTCTCCGGTTACAAACAACAAGACAAAAAAAAACAACGAGAATTTGATATTGATGCTAAATTAATAATCACTTTGAAGAAACAACAGAATAATCACTGCGCGAGTTGCAATTGTATAATGCGTTGGCAGTATTCGGATAAGGATCCTCGCCAATTCACCGTAGACAGAAAAAATAACAATCTCGGTCATGTCAGAAATAATGTGATGTTGACTTGTCTTGAGTGCAATAGACGCAACGGCGCTAGTTAAGACCATGCGGTGGCAATTGAGTATCCTCGGGAATCACTTGCAGTTGTTGTCGAGTAAAACCCCGCTGAGGAGCAGTTGAATCCAGTTTATAGATTGCTGGTCTACCAGTTGATCGTGTTATACTAGATATCTTATGCGTAGTGACGCTCCAAATAGGATCAGTAGCCCTTTTTCTACCCCCTTCAAGCTCTCCTGGTTCATATAAGTACCTCACAATGACATTACTACCAAGAATTGGTTGGGAAACGCTAGCGTTTCTAGGGAAATCTTTTTGTGGTTGTACGGGTATTGACTTCTTTTTAATCGCGTTGATAGGTTTCATGTTGATTGTTCTAGTAATCTCGTTATTCAGTGCAGTAATCACAGATGGTAATCTTTTAACCCATTCACTGGATCGCTTTTCTTGAATGAATTCTTTTGCGTATTGATATCCAAATAACCGCTCAGCAATCGTCCGATTAAATCGTTCTACAATGGCCTGATCGCGATGTAGCGCAGTATGCCCTCGTCGTATGGTGACATTATGATGTTTCATTGTAGATAACACTGCACCCTGAAATTCCTTGCCAGGATCAACTTGTAACAGATTTGGCCAGTGCAGAGGACCTCGTCGATAAATCCTTTCAAATGCAGAAGCGACTTCAGTGGCCGATTTTGTTTTCAGCGGTTCTGCTTCTTTGTATCGACTCGCAACATCAACTACGGTTAACGCATATTTGTAACCACGATCATGTGGCAGAAATAATATATCAGCCTGATGAACTTCATTAGGAGCGGTCACATCAAAATGCGAGAATTGAATTTGTTTAGGCGGTGGTAGATAAATTTGCCATAGTGCCTGTTTGGATAACCAATTAGCCGCAGTGGTTTTTTTCACTTTTGCAGCACTAGCGAGTTTACGGACTGCTGATTTACCCCTCCAGTATCCTCTTGGGGAATAATAAATTGATTCCATATTATTAATTACCGGCACCTAACATCAATTTACTTTTCATAGCCGATTTTATTAAAAATGAAGCCAATTTTTCTTTGAAGGATTTATCAGGAATAGCATTTAACGCATGAATTAATTTCACATCTGCTAGATGCCTGTGTTGCAGATTGCTGCTTTTATAAGCAACATCATGAAGGTGACAGGCCTTATCAATGGCGTTTATTGGTTCTTCACCGGGGTTGGGTTGATTTTGATTATTGAGTCTGATATCAAGTCTGGTTCCCGGTCCACAGTAGCTATATCCTAGAAGGTGCTTTTCTCCGGGGTACTTTGCCCATGGGGTTCCAGGGAGTTTTGCTAATTTGGCTGCGATATCACCTCCTCGTTTTTTTTTAAATCAGATTTCATAGACACAAATCTAAATTTCTTTGTACCACATTGCACGCATTTACCAGAAAGCGCTGATCGGTTATTTTTAGTTGTAATCGTCGTCAAGTCATCTGTGCCAGTACGCGTTTTACACTTCACACAATATAGATCCATAATTTATGTATAGAAATATGGATATAATTGATTTTTCAGCGACGAAAACAAGAGAACCAATTAAGCATCATGCAGCGCTACCAAACTCTATCCGGATGATTATAATCGGGCCATCTGGATCCGGTAAAACGCAATTGTTACTCAATTTAATAATGAGATGGATGAAGTGGGATAAGTTGTATTTAATTGCCCCTAGCGTAGATGATCAACGATGTTATGAAGTGCTAAAAGATTTTAACGAGAATGCATCAGAAATTAGCGGCGAGAATACCATTGATTTTATAACTGATATCGATGAAGCACCGAGCATTGATGATATTAATGGAGATATTAACAATTTAGTGGTATACGATGATATCATGTTGGATAAACAAAAAAATCCTGCTAGAATATTTTCCCGTGGGCGTCACAAAAACACTGACGTGATATATGTCACTCAACGCTACACTCAGGTTCCAAAAGTCATCAGAGATAACTGCAATATTCTTGCTGTGTTTAACGGCGTTGATACACATACGCTACGAAATATTTGGCAGACATGGTGTTCCGATATGGACTTCAATCAATTTCGAGATTTCTTTAGTCATGTTCAGTCGACTCCGCACGGATTCGCAACAATAAATTTACATGATCCTCGGACACGATATCGTATCGGACTCGATCAAATATTCGGTTAAAATCATTTTATTATTTTTATTAACCCAGTAATGAAATCACTAGTGATGAAATCACTAGCAGCAGAGAGGGTGAATGACAACAAGTTGCGACCAAAATTGATTAAAAAATCGTTTTCATTTTTTTAGTTAAAATGATTTCATAGGGAGATTTCAATCAATTTTTTTGTCTGAAAACGTTGTAGGGTTCACCTTTTTTTGGTTAAAATAGGATCGTAGGAAGGCTCGTTTTAGGATTTCAATCAAATTTTGTCTGAAAACGTTGTAGGATTCACCCTCTCTGCTGCTATACTATCAACGTGAGGATATTATTTATATACTTCTTTTCTTGAAAAGTGGCACTAATCTAATATTTTGGTAACATCAAAACACCTGTCACTGTGTGTGTGTGTGTGTGTGTGTGTGTGTGTGTAAGCATTACCTGCATTTGGAGGTAAACCCCACGTTTACACACCAAAATTTTATTAATAATAATAATAATATTAGTATTATTATCATCATCATTACTATTATTAGCAGTAGTAGTAGTAGTAGTAGAAGTATCATCATCATCAGTAGTAGTAGTAGTAGTAGTAGTAGTAGTAGTAGTAGTAGTAGTAGTAGTAGTATAGAATGTTGTCTGGTGGGCACAGTGCTACAAATGAAGATGATGACACTTTTCCGCATCAGACAATACTGTAGGGCAAACACAAGATCTTTATTTCACCTAGGTTACAATAATAAACAAAAGAAACATAATAGGTACAACTAGTACATGTCATGAATGATGTGGGAGCGGGCGGTTAGAATAAAAATGTTAATATAACTAGAAATAAAATGAAAATAATGTTAATATAATTAGAAATAAAATGAAAATAATGTTGATACATTTATAAGTAATATGAAAGTAATGTTGATATAATTAGAAATAAAATGAAAATAATGTTGTTATAATTAGAAATAATATGAAAAAATTGTTGATATAATTAGAAACAATATTAAAATAATGTTGATACAATTAGAAATAAAATGAAAATAATGTTGTTATAATTAGAAATAATATGAAAAATTGTTGATATAATTAGAAATAATATGAAAATAATGTTGATATAATTAGAAATAAAATGAAAATAATGTTGATATAATTAGAAATAAAATGAAAATAATGTTGATATAACTAGAAAGAAAATGAAAATAAATGACGAGAAGATAAACACAAATTAATACATGGCAATCTCATCACTCTATATGATAAATCAAATGGTATGATAATAATTCCCACGAGAAAAGGCAATAAGTGATTTAGAATTTCACGTAACGTCAATATGACGTCATAAAATGTCAGCTCGTGATACAAGTGTTCTATTGAAAAGGGTAATGGCCGTGTCCAAGCAGCGTATCCTGGAGGCAAGTTGAACTAGATCCCAATCGTTAAGAATTCGTAATATTGGAATTGATCATGTAAGGTGGTAAATTGATATATGACAATTGAAATAAATTCATTTGATAAAATATATCAATATAATAGTGATGGAGGTGTTGGTAGGGAGAAATAACATACAGAATTATTAGTTCTATCTTATTAATGTGGGGTCTGCTTTTACTACACCATATCCTATCGAAATAGAACCTTATATTTATGATTGTTTGTCTTCATCTTCAAAGTATGTCGAAGTTCTTCAAAAATATTTGGGCCCAACCACGATTTATCATTTATAATTAAAACAATTGTAGCAAAGCATGTAAGATATTTTTTTAATGCAGTCTACGTAGATACATAGGACTGTGTCTACTTATCTTTGTTATTTTCTTTATTGCTTGTACGTACGCTGCTTGCTAACACGTATCGATGACAGGTCAGCATCTGATTAGACGGAGTAAGGGAGGGAAAGGTAGGATAGAAAATGTAATTAGTGGATGGGAATGGCGTTTAGTATAAACTTCATATTACGCAGTGACGTCATTTGGGGAGCTCGGTATGTTCATGTGTTGTAAAAGTGCTCTTGGCTATATACAAAAATTAACAAGCCTTTTCAAGTCCCCCCCCCACCCCGAAAACATTTAAATGATGTCCCTGGTATTACGGTAAAATTAATATATATTTTCGTGATCAAAAAACTAAGGAAGTAATCATCAAACCCAACGACCCTTCCCAGCCTCATTCTGTGATAATCACCAACATATAAATGGAAGATTATGTAATAATGGGTGGATGGGCTGGTTAAATTATATGTAATAATGGGTGGATGGGCTGGTTAAATTATATATGATTATTAGGTACGTTCAATTCTAATATGGAAAATAGATGTAAAAATTTGTTATATTTAGGTAAATCATCATTACAAATATTATTAAAAATGGTATCAACATTTCCCTCGCTATTTGCTCACCATTAAGAGATTAGTGTTAGGACTGGTTGGCTTGGTGTCGGGATAATGTGACTGAGTGGGGCATCCTGTAACATGTATTTGGGTAGTTATTGCGATGAATGGTACAGCAATCTAGTCTTTGCAATGAAAGGACATGGTACAACAATGTAGTCTTTGCAACGAAAAGATATGGTACAGCTAGGTAGTGATTTCAATAAAAGGATATGGTACAGCTAGGTAGTGATTTCAATGAAAGGATATTGTAATAGCTAGGTAGTGATTGCAATGAATGGATATGGTACAGCTAGGTAGTGATTTTAATGAAAGGATATTATAAAGCTAGGTAGTGATTTTATTGAAAGGATATTGTAATAGCTAGGTAGTGATTTCAATGAAAGGATATTGTAATACCTAGGTAGTGATTTCAATGAAAGGATATTGTAATAGCTAAGTAGTGATTTCAATGAAAGGATATTGTAATAGCTAGGTAGTGATTGCAATGAAAGGATATTGTAATAGCTAGGTAGTCATTTCATTGAAAGGATATTGTAATAGCTAGGTAGTGATATCAATGAAAGGATATTGTAAAGCTAGGTAGTGATTGCAATGAAAGGATATTGTAATAGCTAGGTAGTGATTTCAATGAAAGTACATTGTAATAGCTAGGTAGTGATTTCAATGAAAGGATATTGTAAAGCTAGATAGTGATTGCAATGAAAGGATATTGTAATAGCTAGGTAGTGATGTCAATGAAAGGATATTGTAAAGCTAGATAGTGATTGCAATGAAAGGATATTGTAAAGCTAGGTAGTGATTGCAATGAAAGGATAATGTAATGCTAGGTAGTGATTGCAATGAATGGTTATTGTAAATCTAGGTTGTGATTGCAATGAAAGGATATTGTAAATCTAGGTTGTGATTGCAATGAATGGATATTCTAAAGCTAGGTAGTGATTGCAATGAAAGGATACTGTAAAGCTAGGTAGTGATTGCAATGAAAGGATATTGCAAATCTAGGTTGTGATTGCAATGAAAGGATATTGTAAATCTAGGTTGTGATTGCAATGAAAGGATATTGTAAATCTAGGTAGTGATTTCAATGAAAGGATATTGTAAATCTAGGTAGTGATTTCAATGAAAGGATATTGTAAATCCAGGTTGTGATTGCAATGAAAGGATATTGTAAAGCAATGTAGTGATTGCAATGAAAGGATATTGTAAAGCTAGGTAGTTATATCAATACAAGGATATTGTAAAGTTAGATAGTGATTGCAATGAAAGGATATTGTAAATCTAGGTAGTGATTGCAATGAAAGGATATTGTAAAGTTAGATAGTGATTGCAATGAAAGGATATTGTAAAGCAATGTAGTGATTGCAATGAAAGGATGTTGTAAAGCTAGGTAGTTATATCAATACAAGGATATTGTAAAGTTAGATAGTGATTGCAATGAAAGGATATTGTAATAGCTAGGTAGTGATTGCAATGAAAGGATATTGTAAATCTAGGTAGTGATTGCAATGAAAGGATATTGTAAAGTTAGATAGTGATTGCAATGAAAGGATATTGTAAATCTAGGTAGTGATTGCAATGAAAGGATATTGTAAAGTTAGATAGTGATTGCAATGAAAGGATATTGTAAATCTAGGTAGTGATTGCAATGAAAGGATATTGTAAAGCTAGGTTGTGATTGCAATGAAAGGATATTGTAAAGCTATGTAGTGATTGCAATGAAAGGATATTATAAATCTAGGTAGTGATTTCAATGAAAGGACATGGTACAGCTAGGTAATGATTGTAATGAAAGGATATTGTAAAGCTAGGTAGTGATTTCAATGAAATGATATTGTAAAGCTAGGAAGTGATTGCAATAAATGGATATTGTAAAGCTATGTAGTGATTGTAATGAAAGGATATTTTAATAGCTAGATAGTGATTACAATGAAACGATATTGTAATAGCTAGGTAGTGATTTCAATGAAAGGATATTGTAATAGCTAGGTTGTGATTGCAATGAAAGGATATTGTAAAGCTAAGTAGTGATTGTAATGAAAGGATATGGTACAGCTAGTTAGTGATTACAATGAAAGGAAATTGTAAAGCTAGGTAGTGATTGCAATGAAATGACAATGTAATGCTAGGTAGTGATTGCAATGAAAGGATGTGGTACAGCTAGGTAGTGATTGCAATGAAAGGATGTGGTACAGCTGGGTAGTGATTGCAATGAAAGGATATTGCAATGCTAGGTAGTGATTGCAATGAAAGGATATGGTGTAGCTAGTTAGTGATTGCAACGAAATGGTAAAGCTAGTTAGTGATTGCAATGAAAGGACATTGCAATGCTAGGTAGTGATTGTAATGAAAGGATATGGTGTAGCTAGTTAGTGATTGCAACGAAATGGTAAAGCTAGTTAGTGATTGCAATGAAAGGATATGCTACAGCTAGGTAGTGATTGCAATGAAAGGATACTATAAAGCTAGGTAGTTATTGCAATGAAAGGATATTGTAAAGCTAAGTAGTGATTGTAATGAAAGGATATGGTACAGCTAGTTAGTGATTGCAATGAAAGGATATTGTAATAACTAGGTAGTGATTTCAGTGAAAGAATATTGTAAAGCTAGATTCTGATTTCAATGAAAGGACATGGTACAGCTAGGTAGTGATTGTAATGAAAGGATATTGTAAAGCTAGGTAGTGATTTCAATGAAAGGATATTGTAAAGCTAGGTAGTGATTGCAATGAAAGGATATTGTAAAGCTAGGTAGTGATTGCAATGAAAGGATATTGTAATAGCTAGGTAGTGATTTCAATGAAAGGATATTGTAAAGCTAGATAGTGATTGCAATGAAAGGATAATGTAATGCTAGGTAGTGATTGCAATGAAAGGATAATGTAATGCTAGGTAGTGATTGCAATGAATGGATATTGTAAATCTAGGCTGTGATTGCAATGAAAGGATATTGTAAATCTAGGTTGTGATTGCAATGAAAGGATATTGTAAATCTAGGTTGTGATTGCAATGAAAGGATATTGTAAATCTAGGTTGTGATTGCAATGAATGGATATTCTAAAGCTAGGTAGTGATTGCAATGAAAGGATATTGTAAATCCAGGTTGTGATTGCAATGAAAGGATATTGTAAAGCTAGGTAATGATTGCAATGAAAGGATATTGCAAATCTAGGATGTGATTGCAATGAAAGGATACTGTAAAGCTAGGTAGTGATTGCAATGAAAGGATATTGTAGAGCTAGGTAGTGATTGCAATGAAAGGATATTGTAATAGCTAGGTAGTGATTTCAATGAAAGGACATGGTACAGCTAGGTTGTGATTTCAATGAAAGGATATTGTAAATCTAGGTTGTGATTCCAATGAAAGGATATTGTAATAGCTAGGTAGTGATTTCAATGAAAGGATATTGTAATAGCTAGTAGTGATTGCAATGAAAAGATTTGGTACATCGTGGTAGTGATTGCAATGAATGGATATTGTAAAGCTATGTAGTGATTGTAATGAAAGGATATTGTAATAGCTAGTTAGTGATTGCAATGAAAGGATATTGTGATAGCTAGGTAGTGATTTCAATGAAAGGATATTGTAATAGCTAGGTTGTGATTTCAATGAATGAATATGGTACAGCTAGGTAGTGATTGTAATGAAAGGATATTGTAAAGCTAGGTAGTGATTTCAATGAAAGGATATTGTAATAGCTAGGTAGTGATTTCAATGAAAGGATATTGTAATAGCTAGGTTGTGATTGCAATGAAAGGATATTGTAAAGCTAAGTAGTGATTGCAATGAAAGGATATGGTACAGCTAGTTAGTGATTGTAATGAAAGGATATTGTAAAGCTAGGTTGTGATTGCAATGAAAAGATATTGTAAGTCTAGGTTGTGATTGCACTAAATAGATATTCTAAAGCTAGGTAGTGATTTCATTGAAAGGATACTGTAAAGCTAGGTAGTGATTGCAATTAAAGGATATTGTAAATCTAGGTAGTGATTTCAATGAAAGGATATTGCAAATCTAGGTTGTGATTGCAATGAAAGGATATTGTCAATCTAGGTAGTGATTTCAATGAAAGGATATTGCAAATCTAGGTTGTGATTGCAATGAAAGGATATTGTAAATCTAGGTTGTGATTGCAATGAAAGGATATTGTAAAACTAGGTAGTGATTGCAATGAAAGGATATTGTAAATCTAGGTAGTGATTGCACTGAAAGGATATTGTAATAGCTAGGTAGTGATTTCAATGAAAGGACATGGTACAGCTAGGTAGTGATTGCAATGAAAGGATATTGTAAATCTAGGTTGTGAATGCATTGAAAGGATAATGTAATAGCTAGATAGTGATTGCAATGAAAGGATATTGTAATAGCTAGGTAGTGATTTCAATGAAAGGATATTGTAATAGCTACGTAGTGATTTAAATGAAAGGATATTGTAATAGCTAGTAGTGATTTCAATGAAAGGATATTGCAAAGCTAGATAGTGATTGCAATGAAAGGATAATGTAATGCTAGGTAGTCTTTGCAATGAAAGGATAATGTAATGCTAGGTAGTCTTTGCAATGAAAGGACATGGTACAGATAGGTAGTGATTGCAATGAAAGGATATTGTAAAGCTAGGTAGTGCTATCAATACAAGGATATTGTAAAGTTCGAGAGTGGTTGCAATGAAAGGATATTGTAAAGCTAGGTAGTGATTGCGATGAAAGGATATTGTAAAGCTAGGTTGTGATTGCAATGAAAGGATATTGTAAAGCTAAGTAGTGATTGCAATGAAAGGATATTATAAATCTAGGTAGTGATTTCAATGAAAGGACATGATACAGCTATGTAATGATTGTAATGAAAGGATATTGTAAAGCTAGGTAGTGATTTCAATGAAAGGATATTGTAATGCTAGGTAGTGATTGCAATGAACGGATATTGTAAAGCTATGTAGTGATTGTAATGAAAGGATTTTTTAATAGCTAGATAGTGATTGCAATAAAATGATATTGTAATAGCTAAGTTGTGATTGCAATGAAAGGATATTGTAAAGCTAAGTAGTGATTGTAATGAAAGGATATGGTACAGCTAGTTAGTGATTGCAATGAAAGGATCTTGTAAAGCTAGGTAGTGATTGCAATGAAAGGACAATGTAATGCTAGGTAGTGATTGCAATGAAAGGATATTGTAATGCTAGGTAGTGATTTCAATGAAAGAATATTGTAAAGCTAGGCAGTGATTTCAATGAAAGGATGTTGTAATAGCTAGGTAGTGATTTCAATGAAAGGATATTGTAAATCTAGGTTGTGATTGCAATGAAAGGATATTGTCAATCTAGGTAGTGATTTCAATGAAAGGATATTGTAAATCTAGGTTTTGATTGCAATGAAAGGATATTGTAAATCTAGGTTGTGATTGGAATGAAAGGATATTGTAATGCTAGGTAGTGATTGTAATGAAAGGATATGGTACAGCTAGTTAGTGATTGCAACGAAATGGTAAAGCTAGTTAGTGATTGCAATGAAAGGATATTGTAAATCTAGGTTGTGATTGCAATGAAAGGATATTGTAAATCTAGGTAGTGATTGCAATGAAAGGATATTGTAAATCTAGGTTGTGATAGCAATGAAAGGATATTGTAAATCTAGGTTGTGATTGCAATGAAAGGATATTGTAATGCTAGGTAGTGATTGCAATGAAAGGATATTGTAAAGCTAGGTAGTGATTTCATTGAAAGGATATTGTAATAACTAGGTAGTGATTTCAATGAAAGGATATTGTAAATCTAGGTTGTGATTGCAATGAAAGGATATTGTAATGCTAGGTAGTGATTGTAATGAAAGGATATGGTACAGCTAGTTAGTGATTGCAACGAAATGGTAAAGCTAGTTAGTGATTGCAATGAAAGGATATTGTAAATCTAGGTTGTGATTGCAATGAAAGGATATTGTAAATCTAGGTAGTGATTGCAATGAAAGGATATTGTAAATCTAGGTTGTGATTGCAATGAAAGGATATTGTAATGCTAGGTAGTGATTGTAATGAAAGGATATGGTACAGCTAGTTAGTGATTGCAACGAAATGGTAAAGCTAGTTAGTGATTGCAATGAAAGGATATTGTAAATCTAGGTTGTGATTGCAATGAAAGGATATTGTTAATCTAGTTAGTGATTGCAATGAAAGGATATTGTAAATCTAGGTTGTGGTTGTAATGAAAGGATATTGTAAATCTAGGTAGTGATTGCAATGAAAGGATATTGTAAATCTAGGTTGTGATTGCAATGAAAGGATATTGTAATGCTAGGTAGTGATTTCAATGAAAGGATATGCTACAGCTAGATAGTGATTGCAATGAAAGGATATTGTAAAGCTAGGTAGTGATTGTAATGAAAGGATATTGTAAAGCTAGGTAGTGATTGTAATGAAAGGATATTGTAAAGCTAGGTAGTGATTTTATTGAAAGGATATTGTAAAGCTAGGTAGTGATTTCAATGAAAGAATATTGTAAAGCTAGGTTGTGATTTCAATGAAAGGACATGGTACAGCTAGGTAGTGATTGTAATGAAATGATATTGTAAAGCTAGGTAGTGATTTCAATGAGAGGATATTGTAATAGCTAGATAGTGATTTCAATGAAAGGATATTGTAAAGCTAGATAGTGATTGCAATGAAAGGATATTGTAAATCTAGGTTGTGATTACAATGAAAGGATATTGTAATAGCTAGGTAGTGATTTCAATGAAAGGATATTGTAAATCTAGGTTGTGGTTGTAATGAAAGGATATTGTAAATCTAGGTAGTGATTGCAATGAAAGGATATTGTAAATCTAGGTTGTGATTGCAATGAAAGGATATTGTAATGCTAGGTAGTGATTTCAATGAAAGGATATGCTACAGCTAGATAGTGATTGCAATGAAAGGATATTGTAAAGCTAGGTAGTGATTGTAATGAAAGGATATTGTAAAGCTAGGTAGTGATTGTAATGAAAGGATATTGTAAAGCTAGGTAGTGATTTTATTGAAAGGATATTGTAAAGCTAGGTAGTGATTTCAATGAAAGAATATTGTAAATCTAGGTTGTGATTGCAATTAAAGGATATTGTAAAGCTAGGTAGTGATTGCAATGAAAGGATATTGTAAAGCTAGGTAGTGATTGCAATGAAAGGATATTGTAATAGCTAGGTAGTGATTTCAATGAAAGGACATGGTACAGCTAGGTAGTGATTGCAATGAAAGGATATTGTAAATCTAGGTTGTGATTGCAATGAAAGGATATTGTAAATCTAGGTTGTGATTGCAATGAAAGGATATTGTAAAGCTAGGTAGTGATTGCAATGAAAGGATATTGTAAAGCTACGTAGTGATTTCAATGAAAGGATATTGTAATAGCTAGGTAGTCTTTGCAATGAAAGGATATTGTAAAGCTAGGTAGTGATTTCAATGAAAGGATATTGTAATAGCTAGGTAGTGATTTCAATGAAAGGATATTGTAAAGCTAGGTAGTGATTTCAATGAAAGGATATTGTAATAGCTAGGTTGTGATTTCAATGAAAGGACATGGTACAGCTAGGTAGTGATTGTAATGAAATGATATTGTAAAGCTAGGTAGTGATTTCAATGAGAGGATATTGTAATAGCTAGATAGTGATTTCAATGAAAGGATATTGTAAATCTAGGTAGTGATTGCAATGAAAGGATATTGTAAAGCTAGGTAGTGATTGCAATGAAAGGATATTGTAAAGCTAGGTTGTGATTGCAATGAAAGGATATTGTAAAGCTAGGTTGTGATTGCAATGAAAGGATATTGTAAAGCTAAGTAGTGATTGCAATGAAAGGATATTATAAATCTAGGTAGTGATTTCAATGAGAGGACATGGTACAGCTAGGTAGTGATTGTAATGAAAGGATATTGTAAAGCTAGGTAGTGATTTCAATGAAAGGATATTGTAAAGCTAGGTAGTGATTGCAATTAATGGATATTGTAAAGCGATGTAGTGATTGTAATGAAAGGATATTGTAATAGCTAGTTAGTGATTGCAATGAAAGGATATTGTAATAGCTAGGTAGTGATTTCAATGAAAGGATATTGTAATAGCTAGGTTGTGATTGCAATGAAAGGATATTGTAAAGCTAAGTAGTGATTGCAATGAAAGGATGTGGTACAGCTGGGTAGTGATTGCAATGAAAGGATATGGTACATCTATGTAGTCATTGTAATGAAAGGATATGATCGCGTATGTAGATTTTAGAATCGTGTTTTGTAGTCAAGAAACATCACGATCAGACCTCTTTATTCATTGATACAGTATCGTACCTATTAGTTGTAAATCCGACAGCACTCCAGGTTGTACCACAACTAAAGAAAACACGAGCTATTTCTTAGATTTGAAGTCTTGAATGGACATGACCAAATACTAAACAAACTGTGATAAACGCTCAACGCCTCTAGTGTGTTTCTCGAATGTGAGAGATTGCAATGGGGTGATTAGTGTCACATAATATTCTGCTTTTGTTGAGGAGATGGTGATCATCGAGGTAACAATTAAAGTTCAGCTTGAAATGCCACACTGCATTGCAGGATTTATTTTGCGAGAAATAGGAAGTATATCATAACTCATCAGCGGTATTGAACAAATAATCTATGCCTTCAATATATCCACGCATTGATACATAAAACGTCTCCAGGTCCATATCACTATTGAGTAACCGCTCACAAATCAATGCGGACTCATTAATGACTACTTGTGAGTTGTTGCCAAAGCGAATCGAACACCAGGGTGTTTCCAGCCGATCCGTAGAGCCATAATTTGTACACAGTCCGCCAAGACTTTTTCTTTTATTTGTTTGTTGCCGTTGTTTTTCATCTTCGATTTTGGGCCCGAGAAATTTGTGATAGAACATGTGTAGATTCGTGTGGTGATACTTATATTTGTTGCTCGATTTCCGATTGGAAAAATTGCATCAGTTGAGTACGATGGTCCAGGTTTAGGTGCGCTCACCTTTTCGGATTCGAGTTTGGTTTAGGGTTGCGGGTCTGATGTATGAGCTTATCTCTATTTCTCTTTTTCAATACTTTCTACGGATATTGCATTGCCTTAGTTATTTTTAGATTAATATGTGTCAAGTACTTTATTGTAAAACTTGTAGGTTTCTTTGAACACTGTAATCTACCTGAATGCCCACCTAAAATCACATTTTGGTCAATGATCTCGATTATATTTTTTAACACAAATTGTTTCTAAGGAGTAAGGAGTATATTAAAGTGCCTTATGTGGAATACCAAAGACCACTGGCGACCTACCTTTTTAAAATTATGCTATGGTGTTTTCATCATTGACGCGTCCACAGGTGATGGTAGTGGTGGAAGCTTCTTGAAGACCGCTTGTGCCTGTTACAATCACAACGACGGCTTCTTCAATGTTTTCGATGTCTTCTTGCAATCTCTCCATTTGTACTGGTAACTATTCATAGACTCGGGCTGTCCTAACAATCGTAAAAGGTTCATCTGCTTTTGTATTAGTTGTAGAGCTGAGATCACTGGAACATTGTGTTGGAAAAGGAATCACTCAAAGGATAAGAGAAAAAGCTTAAATAACATGGATCCGAAAAATAACAGCAATATACCAAAATCAACCCGGTTATCAGAAATGCCTTTGAAGAATAAAAGGACATCGTTCGAGGCTATTCGGATAAACAACCTTGTTGGCAGATTTAAGTACACAGAAATGTTTCCCGTGGATGACTTGACGTGAGAACATCCAATGAAGTTTACTCGTCTGATCTTTTGTTTCTATTACATGATCATATATGGGGACTTACATAAATGTACACTTTGACCATTGTAGATGTTGACAAAAGATACAGGGAAGCTGAGTCATTGACGTCTAAAGATTCAGTGTTGCAGATGCGTCCAAATGAATTTCTACACATACACTGTAAAAATAGCTAGCTATTGCAGGTGTATCAGGGTAAAAAATGTCTCGGAGCCATTGCTTTGCGGTATTGATTTTTTAAACCATATGCTGCAAGTTCGTGTAAGACGTGTTGAGATACATCATTACCTGGTTAATATGGAATGATTTAACCGTACACGTGCAGAACATCGATTGGCTTTGTCAGATTCTGTTTGAATATTTTACTATGTAACAGAAATGACTCCACTACCAAAGATCTTCAGGGACTTTAACGTGGGATCAGCAATAAACCTTTATCTTGCTTTGTGCCTCAAACAAGTCCAACGCGTATACGTCTGCGAAGAGCTTTCATTTTTTTCAAACACATCATGCTTATCAGTTTGAAAAAGTATTTATCAAATTCATTGGTTGCCGCGATATGCAGATCGGTATTCATTTATATCCAAGCGTTCTAGCGAAACTCTAACACTCGATGTTGCATATACTCATGCCCAGACACATACCTTTGAAAATTCTGCTCGAGACTACGTACTTTGTAGCAGTTTGGTTATTCCTTATAATTGCAGTTGGTATAATTTCATAATCCCGCGCATATCAGACAATATCGAAAGCGTTTCCGGTAGCTAGTTAATAGATAATCATTCTGGCTAAAGTGAAGTTCTTCAGGGTTGTCATGATACGATCTCTGGACTAACCCATTCAAACCCTGCAAGAGACATAAGACATATCACTGCCTATTCATACAGATTGTTAGTTTATATAAAACAAATAACTATTTTATTCTCGTTATATCTATCCAGTAGTGATTTATGAGCACGAGCGTAGCAATGGTTTCCCATAGAAATCTCTTGGCGGAGTCCACACTCGACAAAGATATGCTGATCGTTTTCGTCAACTCAAAACATCGGCGCATGCCAAACCATTCCCTGGGATGAGAAATAGATGCAGAATCACAATTGTATACATCCTTGTAATTATCGAGTAATTTCTCAAAGACAGTTGAGAATTCAGAGACTGCACGTCTGTTTTTAAATCCAGATCATGAGAGCCGCCCATAAATTTTCATTCTAATGCTGACCATTCTTTGTTTACGTATTTATGTTCATTGGCGGATATGTTTTCGTGAGACGGATACGAGTAATGTCGCTTATAGGCGGTAACATATGCAGTTGAGGATAACGCTTATTCGCGCATTCGATTTTGTTGCGAACCTAGCATGATCAGGCGACAATCATGACCGCGTAGAATATAAAGCACCACGGAGATTTTGGTCACGGATATACTGAATGAGCTGTATTCTGTTTATCTGAGTTCCTGTTTTGTGAAAGTTATCATCAACGTTTCTGCTGCTGAAGTTAAAAACAGCATCGCAGATCCAGCAAGATGTTTTCGCAGGTCATGGTCAAGGCCGATAACGTGGAGAGCTGTTTTGGCTTGTGGATTCCGCTGTAACTTCGAGCGATTTTAAGAACACCTCATCCGTGCCTTAATCGATGGTACAAAATTTGCGACCCAGTTTGACCTTTATATTGAACATGACAAAACAAAACAAGACCTTTTATACACAAGTTGTAAAGTTTACAATATAAGAGGTAAATAAAATAAAGGACACTAAAATAGCGTGTGATGTTATCTTCCTAATGCGAAACACGGAAAAATCTTAAAATGCAATTATTTTAAAATTCTTACTTTAACTGCATTCGTTAATGATTATATTTATAAACGTTAGTCCTAGTATTGACCGCTCCGGTGGCCTAGTCGTTAGAGCGTCCGCCTCGGATACGGGAGGACGTGTGCTCGATTCACGGCCGAGTCATACCAAAGATTTATAAAAATGGTACAAACAGCGTCTTCGTTTGGCACTTAACATTAAGATGTTAGGACTGGTCGGCCTGGTGTCAGAATAATGTGACTGGGTGGGCCATCATGCTACATGTCTGCGAAGCGATGCACCATTTCTAGGCATCACTATGAACTGTCACATTGCAAACATCGTAGCGATATGGCTGAAAAAAATTGTTTAAGCTACGTTAAAAATCCAAATCACAAACAGAGTCCTGGAGTTGTGAAAATAAGGTACAATTTTGTTATTTCATTGCGAAAATAAGAACATGACAGAAGATTGTGATATTCATACCTTTTTTATTTATAATGACGGAGTGTGTAATATCTTTTGCTATCGGAAACATCAGCCCATCCACAAATTTTAATGGGAAACCTATGATATACAGTGCTAAACTTAATTAGATTTTTTAATATATTTTTTATAATGGGAAATTGAGTTTTTCTCAGTCGAACAACTTTTTAAATAACCTGTAATTACAACCTTTACATGACGTATTGACACCCAAGCTAGTATACGTTAATCATTTAGTCGTTGTTTTACCGAATTTGCTAACCAGGTAACTGACAAAAAACGTCGATTTCTACATATTTAGATCGACCCAACATCATCTTATATAGACTTTACTTCAAGTAACCATATATTGTCATTGGAATTACCAACAAAGTGTTTGTATAAGAGAGAATATATGCGATATTTGTTCTTCATAACCACTTACCAGTCTAGTACATCATTTTATCATGCGACTTATAATTTTGTTGATTAAGGGGAAACGACCATGTTCGCCATCTAATAACAGTATAAACAAACCCACAAGGGACGTGTTCCGCAATATGGGCTTCGTTTAACAAACCCTCATGAGCATCCATTGGCATGTTAAGCGTCAACTGCATACGGGACTTTCGTTTCTCGTTCAAGCGTAGTAAATTATAAAATAGTTTTACCAAACTCTGGCATCATATTTTGCTGTGGTAAAATTCATGTCCCGTAAACAGCTGTTGGATACTACATACATGAATGCAACGTCTGCATTGAACTATCTCACTCTGGTACCTACTATGCCGGTATACCATTCGTGAAAAATCTTTTAGCCACACATAATGGTTGCGACTCTGGACCACGCAACAATAACAAATCAATATTGTACCACGCACTTCCCACCATGAGTAGTCGAATCACCTGCAAGACTATATTCTTTACAAACATGTTGGCTTAGTGGATAGAGCGTCCTCAGGTTAATGTTATGACTAGCCGGCCTGGTGTCAGGATAATGTGACTGGGTGGGACATCATGTTACATGTCTGCATCATGATGCCCCAGTGCTAGACGTCACAATAAACTTTCAAGTTGCAGACATCATAGCGATATTACTGAAAAATGTTAAAGCTACGTTAAAAATCCAACTCACACACACACACAATTATTCTAGACAACACATTAACCACAGTCTTAGAGAAGAATCGCTTAAACGTACTGATGTCAGCAACATATACAGAAAATTCGATGTTGCCAAACTTCCCGTGTAGGGGTCGTATTTCATCTGCTAATAAGTATGTCTGACCGCCATATGTTACGCTGATAAGAACACTCATTAAAAATATTTTTCCTGGGTAGTAAGTGTTATTTCATAATTGCTTATACCTCAAAAGTAAAGACAAGGGCTTTTATTCCCCACAACTTTGCATTTATGACCAGGACAGTGATATTTTGACATTTACCTATTTTTCCAGAACATTCCAGATAGATTCAGTGCTGAGTAAACTTGACGTAACTTCTAGAACTTTCTAGAGCTTTCCAGTAATATAAATAGTAGTATAATACAGGAGCATTAAGCCCACCAGTTCAGTTTAGTTCCAGCTTCCTCAGTGGATACATATCTGCAGTTTTCTTAGATGGCATCAAGAGGATGAAAGCAACCGGCAGACCCATTTTGCTATGTATGCGGACAATTGTCAAGCCAAAAGCAAAACAGTAATCCGTGAAAGCATCTGCAAAGATGCATGAGGCCTACAATGCATATTTCGGCATGCTTGTCGAGGATGAAGACAAACCCTGCGCAACTCATTTCTGTAAGTTATGATGGACAAATGTTGCTCGAAATTTTATGTTATAATATGTGTTAACAATTTTTTAAATTGTAAATGTTTTTAAAATTTTAAAACGTTTCATGTCATGTGTGAAATAAATGTTATTTTTAGGATGGTACAAAGAGCGATGATGTTCCCTCTCCCAAGAATTTGGTGGAAACCCACTGACTACTCAGTCAACTGCTACTTCTGCATAGTAACCCTTCCAATCGTCGGACTAGCACAAATGCACCTTTTATCACGTATCCGGCCTTCCTTCATCTGTCACCTCGGTGCCGCACTACCCTGAGCACTCTATACCCACGCCTCCGGAGAGAGAGAGCTGCCGTCTCTAGATGAGAGCAGCAAGTCAGAGAGCGTGGAAGACGTTGTAGATCCAGATAACGATTTCAGAGGTGAAGCTGAGGATAGAAACCCATACTACCCTAACCAAAAGGACCTCAACGACTTGATCAGATATCTTGGTCTTGCCAAGTCCAATGCCGAGATTTTGACACGCATGCTCACGCAGTGGAACTTGTTGGATGAAACAGTGCAAGTCGTATGTCCGAGGAAGCGTCACCAAGCTTTCCCAGCTTCTTCACCCGTCAAGGCGGACTCTGCTTCTGCCACAATGTGACCAGTCTTTTGGAAACGCCTGTAGCCAGAATGAGTAGCGACTCTTTATTGACAACTCATCCAGAAGCTTCAAAGCCGTACTGCTTCATAATGGGGAATATTGGGGACAAGTATCCGTCTCTCGACTCTTCCCCTGGCTTACTGGGTGCACCTGAAAGAGGATTACTGTAGCATCAAGACCTTGCTGGACGCCTTGAAATATGAGTCCGACTGAGAAGGCATTCGAAACTTTAAAATGATGGCATTGCTGATGATATTTCCAATGCACCTTTACCAAGTTTCCGCGCTATATTTGCCTTTTGGATAGAAGAGACACCAAGGCGCACTACCACAGCCAGAACTGGCCACAGCAGACCAAGCTCTCTGTTGGGTCGAACAACGTCAAGTCGGAGTCACTTGCGGACCCTATGAAGGCGCTGATGGGACCACAAGACATCAGATTTGGCCTTATGAAACAATTTGTTAGAGCTCTAGATAAGGAGTCCGCAGCCTTCAAGAACTTCTTCCCTAAGCTTTATGAGGCAAAGGTCACAGCCGGTGTCTTCGTCAGACCAAACAAGATCTTTGAGTGCAATGAATTCATTAAGAATCTCCCTAGTAAAGAGAAAGCAACATAGAACAGCTTCGTCGCAGTGGTTTGGAGCTTCCTGTGCAATCACAAGGCCGAAAGCTGGCTGAGACTCTGGTCATGAACTACGGCACAATGTGCTGCAATATGTCCCTCAAAGACCATATCCTTGATGCTAAACTTGTTAGATTCAAGAAGATCATGGGAGCCTACTCAGAGGATATACTGGACTTTGAAAGCAATTATCAAGGACAGTATAATGAGAATATGATGAAAGACTATATTTGAGAGCTGATTCGTGAAAGTGATTTAATGGATAATCGTTAATCTCGAAAATGAACTCACTTCTAAATCTGTTGTGGTCATTTTTAATACAGCTGCTTTAGTATAAATACATGTTATATTTTATTCATATGTTTTTCTGACTTTACATGAACGTAAAGACACGCATTCGCCTCTTTTCTCATTGGAAATAGGTCAATTTCAAAATATTACTGTCATGGTCACAAAAGCAAAGTTTGTGGGGAATATTAGCCACTTTCTATAATTTTTGGGCATTAGCAATTACGTAATAAAATTTACAATCCAGGAACAAAAACTGTGTTACATAGTGTTGTATTTATTTTTCTCATTAATTATTGATCGCCATGGAATACAAGCTGGTGTTTAAATATAATTTTACCCCTGGAATGCTTTAAAATAAAAATATGATGTTGAACTTCCGAGCATCTGTCTGCAGTCCATCCTGATGTAGTCCTGGAGTTTTTCTCCGCCCTCTCGAGATTCTTAGCAAAATTTTCGTCAATTTTCTCATTAATGATGTCTTTGCGGTTCAGGATTACACGAAAGCCTATTTGAGTCCACATGCTTGAAATTTTTAAATACATGATTGTCGCGATTTAGCGACATAATTAAATGCACGTGTAGACTACTCTCCATCGTAACCATGGAAGCGCCCGTGCGCTATGACGTTGATATAATTCCGAAACTCGTCATGGAGTAGAATTTCACCGCGTCATAACCTGGCTTATATATTCAGTCAGTTTAATTAATTAGACGAATCACATGGACGCTTATATATCTCAAACTCGTCGACCTGTACTCGTCTTACGTTTGCAGTGGACTCACTGACGATAAGTCATTCGGCAGTGATCCTCTTATTCGTCGCCATCCATTTGTGATATTTCAGCTATCTTGGCCCATGTATGAATCTTGATAGTATCTTGTACTTCTATTTCACGTGTTATTTCAAGTCATCTGTGGCACCCTTTAACAAAGTACCAACATTACTAGAACGTCGGGATTTTTCCCCCACACTCTTGCGCAAGTTTCCTTAGTTGAATAACGGCAGGCATGCTGTTATATGTACGAGAAAATCATTGTCTAATTATGTCAACAAATTGTATAGCAGTTTTATTTTGCTAGAATCAGAAACTGCAATACCTTCAAGTCTGGCTATTGATTTTATTCGCTTCTGTATTTGTTTTCTCAACGAAATCGTCCGGATTTTTAGAAAATAAATTATGTATTTATTGCATTGCCAAGTAGTTGTCGGGGCGCACGAAAATACTTACGAACAGATCCGCGTGTTGGACAAAGCTGATTGCACGTCTCTACTCAAATGACGCATTTTAAGACATGGTCGAATACCGAGGCCATCACGATGCATGATCAAATGCGATTTGCAATTTTCGTAATGCATGTTCTGCCACATAGTTCATATTTTTCCAGGCTTACACCTTTGTATTGATTGCATCCTGGCGTAAATTACATGAATTTCTGTTTGCTTTGGTCCGTCTATCTGCTATTTTCTGCTTTATGCACTTTGGTATAGAACTCAACATTTCACATTCTAAAGCATAGTACTCCAATCGACGGCAATATTTTTTTCCACCTAAAATGGTAATTCTTAATAAATGGGTTTTCCTAAATAAACAGATTCATCTTCCAGATCCTGACCAAACAGGTAAGCTCCCAACTCAGATAAAATTCCCTTTAAGCTAAAATCGGAAAATTACCCCTAATCCGCTATAGTTTAATACGCATACGCTTACACTACTGTTTTACGTTGATATCCAATAATATCAAACGTTTTGTGCCCCTAATACACATAAACCATGTAACGCACTGTTTGCTTGCATATGTTTAGTAAATTTATTACATAGAGCCAATTGTTTTGCTTCTTGCTCGTTGTATAAGTTTTCGCATTTTTTCAAAGGTCAGCGAGTGTTTGTGACCTTTTCATGTAATTATTATAAGTACTTCTCTAATTGATTTGCTTGTTACTGCATTCGTTTTCACAGGTGATGTATTCACTGCTTATTTCAATGTATTCGCTAGGTTCGCTTTAGTAACGATTCTGATAAAGTCTGCGACTTAAAGTTTTCTTGCACAATAGTTTTTTTTAAATTTGTGAAAAGACCCGGATATGTATTTAAAAATATAACAAAAAGTTAATATGAAGGATTTTTCACTAATAAATTGTCAATGAAACTGAAAGAGGAATATAAATATCGTCACTGTGCGCAAACAAAGCAGACTATGTTTGTCCTGCAATAAAGGAAAAAAATATACCAAACAGTTGCTGTTTCATTTGTTAGCAATATGGAAATTTATCTTGAAATTAAATATGTATTATGTTGTAAACTTCTATTCTTTTGTATTATGGCATTTAAATTTTTAATTAGTGTAATCAATCTAAAGACTAGTGGAGTACAGTAAAGCCGATGAGTGACACGGTCGAGATAGGCGTGAAGAAAAGTAAACATCTTATCCAGTTGGCTGTCTATTTCACCATAGTTTAGTTAACACAGGCCATGCTTACCTAATTGAAAACTCTAGTAGATATATATTTGTTGAGACTTGACACGTTATTAAAATCATGGGTAATTTCACCGTAAAGTTTATAATGTAAGCATTCAAGAATGTTTGTCCATAAGTCGCAGTATTTGTATTTATTTATTGGAAGGCGCAGTGTTTTAAGGGTTTGAAATATCACATTGTTTTTGTGAATTCTCTACAGGAGTGTTTCATCAAATCACGTTTATATGACACGATATGTTTAACAGAAGTAGTTTTATATAGAGTAGAGAAAACTGGATCCAGTTTTTTTTATCGCAGTATTTTATATCAAAATTAGAAAAAGTCATCTTCGAAGAATTTGTTCATCTATATTAGAAACTGTTCGCTTACCATAACACTGGTTACATTTTTCTATTATTAATATTTTTGTTTGGAGACGTTCAGATGATCAAGTACCGAATCTTGAAGAATTTGGCAACTGCCCAAGCCATACCGCAGCTGAGATGGGAAGGCGATGGAGGTCGGCCAAAATTCCCTTCTAACGTGAGAAGTTTTATTAACAATTTCAGGGCCAGATTATGTCAAGTGTTGAAGTGGGTTTCAAAATTTCAAACTGTTCCAGACATTTCTCGAAAGGACACCAATGCAAAAGTGTATGTGTATATTTACTTAAAGTGTACATAAAAAATAAACAAAACAAATCATGCCCAAGAATAAAACAATGGTCAAAATTCTAGTGATAAGCGACTGTACGTGTTGGTGTGAGTGTGGGTGTGGGTGCGTTTGGTTGGTTGGTTAGTGGTTTTGAGCCTTGGGATGTTTTCGGAAACCTAACCATGATCTGGCCCGGAGGTGCTCCAGAAGTAAAATTTGCTGGATTCAGGGGAGGGGTCTTGCTGTGCTAATGGGTTTGTCAAATAAAAATACATCCGTATCTACCGTATCTACCGGTAGATGAAATTGAAGAAAACGATTAAATATATGGCGATAATGATATTGTTTTCGTAGAGCTATATGCAGCAGTAGGGATTTCGAATTTTGTTGAATTATTGTTACTCATCTCAGTCAAAGATTTCTACACGCCTGTGATTCCCCCACCCCACCCTGACGATATTTGATATTAAACGATTTTAATACTTTCCTCTTGTAAGTGGAGCCTCGTGGTAACTTTGGAGTGCATTTGCATGTGATGTGAGGAATCATGACCGTGTACCCAAAACAAACCACTTTTGTCATACTACTTAAACGTACCAGGATTGCGACATTAACCCCGTGCACGTACACGTACGTACATGTCCATTTACGATGTCATGATTTGCACCAACACCCACGTGGTGACCATTATTATTGGAATTTTTTGTACACACAACCTATACACACCAATGGTTTTCAGTCAGTCCAATTTAATTGATTGTTTATATCCTGCATACGTGGAGATTATTTTCCTGCAATATTAACATACTGCTATATGAATAGGGGTATGTGTCCCTATTATACTACATATTAAATATTCTGCTCATGTTATTTTCTTTGTGGGGTTATATGTTGCATACATGTTTAATAATAATGTGTCAGAATATTGTATATAAAAATATGATATTTATAATGACGTAACATTCACGGATTGATGTGTATAATATTTTGAAAGGATTTATAAGCGTATCTAGTAAGGGAATACCATTGATTGAACAATGCTTAAACAACGAAGCCTTACAAAGAATTATTCCTATCTCAAATTACAAAATATGTATACCTAAACATATCCAGAGCATTCCTTATATTAAGAAATTATGAAGGGTCCTTTTAAAGAATCCAGCCTATGCTGACCAATGTCCATTACAAAATATACATGATGTCGTCTTTGAGCTGACTATTTATTAAATAAGATAAGATAAGATAAGATAAGATAAGATAAGATAAGATAAGATAAGATAAGATAAGATAAGATAAGATAAGATAAGATAAGATAAGATAAGATCAGATCAGATCAGATCAGATCAGATCAGATCAGATCAGATGAGATGAGATGAGATGAGATGAGATGAGATGAGATGAGATGAGATGAGATACATATGTCCACACGTTTTTCGCACATTTAAGAATAATCTGGTATATTTACGCCTTTGATTGAATTGCTATAAGTCATTCCAATCACTAGAAATCATCTATTTATTATCAAAAATATGTTTCATTGTAGAAGCGATAAAATTAATTTATCCAAACTTTCAACCATTCGTTTGTAGTGAAAGCTATACCTTCTAATCATGTACATAGAATTTAGTTTAATCTTTTTTTCTATATCAAGATTCTAAACAATTTTTTCCTTTGGTAATCAAACATTTCTATTTTATTCTGCTTCTTGTTTATTTGCTCTGACATTCAAACATTTCTATTTTATTCTGCTTTTTGTTTATTTGCTCTGACATTCAAACATTTCTATTTTATTCTGCTTCTTGTTTTTTTGCTCTGACATTCAAACATTTCTATTTTATTCTGCTTCTTGTTTATTTGCTCTGACATTCAAACATTTCTAGTTTATTTTTCTTTCTGTTTATTTGTATTTTGTATTTCATCCACCAATCCGCCATACCTTTCTCAAATTAATTGGCAAACTTAATCTTTTTGTAGTTCTTGAAGAGGAATGTAATCATCGCACATAACGTCTTTATTATCGATACAAGTTTTAATGATTTATGTTGTTATTTATTGATAAAAAAAGTGTATTTAATTCTCATCAAATGAGGAACGAAAAGTAACTAAGATTTATCACGTAGTGACTCCCAGAGCCTGACAATGACTTTTAATGTCGTAGTGAGATAACGACTACACCCACAATATTCAAAGTCTGTAATCACACAAGAGGAGAAAATATAAAAATATAATATTCCACAAAATGGGGTTGAAACATGTTCTTGAAGACAACTTACGGCCAGGTCGGATAACTTTAGTAATATAAACGAGTAACAATTTATTAGACTTTCAATTTACTATTTAACTATTTAAATTTCAAAAAGACAATTTAAAGATTTTGTTATTATCATTAATGTACACGATTCAAATAATTAATAAATGCTATCTGTTGGTGTCATTTTTATGCCATATTTAATATATTGTAAAATTTCACTATGAACTATACAAGTTCCGATTATTATGGATCAAGTTTGAGGTTGGTCAAGAACTCCTATATACTCTTTAATAAGTGTCTTCATTAAACTATACTCTCAGTTACCGGCATACCTTATTGCAATATACTGCAACGTAAATCAACCCCCAACACAATGCAAATCTATAAATAAAGAAAAAGTCACACACACGTGATGTATGCATTCATCACCGACTATTTCAGTATTGGGTGTTATATTTTAGAATTGAATTACACATAAATTTAAATGGCAGGTACACACTTAATTTTGTTTCTTATACATCAATATTCCAATGACAGGTCATTGTTTAGACGCCCCAAGAGGTGTATACGGCGAAATCTCTGTTAAAGTACGTAGACATTTTTTTGACGAAATGAACCTAAATATGTGATCCGGTACAATCCGGATTGAATGTCGTGCACTGTGATGTCACATCGAAAGCTACGCATATGGACAACGAAATTTGTCCTATACATTATTGTGACAATTCCACTTGACGTGTTCTTTTCTTGACCCTTGTTTAGTACATAGCCACCATTATAACGTACATAGATATCGATAATTTTCGTCTGCAAGTTTCTTGATGACAGGTAATGTGCAGAGAAATTAATAATAAGGGTTTGGTTTACGACAATTAGAGTTAAATTTAAAAAGAACGATTTACATTCAATTTAAAATGAGTAAATTCTCAAACATGACCTGTGAGGCTTTTACTACAAATGTTGATGGGTTAGGGTTTTGGGGGAAAGGTTTGGGAGGACTGTTGCTAAGGACGTTATTTGATTTCTCAATCAAGCAGTTGAATACTGAAATGTTAAGATAATTATTTAGACGAATATTAAGTGTGTAGATGCGGTGGCTTGAACAGTTGCAGATCTATCAGTTAGGGCCCGATAGAAAGTGGTAAACCAGATCTATCAGTTAGGGCCCGATAGAAAGTGGTAAACCAGATCCATCAGTTAGGGCCCGATAGAAAGTGGTAAACCAGATCCATCAGTTAGGGCCCGATAGAAAGTGGTAAACCAGATCTATCAGTTAGGGCCCGATAGAAAGTGGTAAACCAGATCTATCAGTTAGGGCCAGATAGAAAATGGTAAACTAGATCTATCAGTTAGGGCCCGATAGAAAGTGGTAAACCAGATCTATCTGTTAGGGCCCGATAGAAAGTGGTAAACCACATCAACAACATGAACGTGATAACGCGCTAAATCGACCAAAGTGACAAATCATGCTGAAAGCGACGGAAACACATTTCTTTATTTTCCTCACACTTGAGAAAATATAAAAATGTTGTGTTTAAGGAATCTTACATTTATAAATACACATTTTAAAATGAAAAATTGCAACTGATGTTAGACTACTTAAGAATGAAAACAACATATTTTTCCAGATTAATGGATAAAATTGTACATTTAAATAGTATCTCCCTACCTGATTAAACTGGACCTGAATTTTTTTGTCACGTAGCAATATCATGTCACATGCAAGTCACGATTCAATAATTACCTAACCTGATATCGAATAAAATAGTTTTTCTTTCTTCAAGATTTCGTCTGTGCTTTTGTAATGCGGATTTTATTGAACTAGTCATTATTGTACAAATTTAAAAGTAAAATCTGCATTTATGCCTTGTTTTAAAAGGTGGCATGCACAGTGGAAAACCAAGTTCGTCCAAACTTGCGCAACTTTTTTTTTTATAAGGGTTTGTTTTAAACAGTCGATAAAGTTGTTTTCCTTGGTGTGTTTAACGTTCAAGACGTGCATTTTACGAAGCACAATGCTCACTTACTGGACGGACTTCTAAACCTACTTTTGCGATGAAAAAATTTTAGTCTACATTTCGAGGCATACTTCCAACATTAGTTTGTAAATTATTTTAGATTCTGCATGTCCCAGTTATACGCAATTTCGCCAACGTATGGCTATTCATCCCAGAGTCTATACAATTTTGTAACAATTATTAGGATTGAGAAAAGGACACAAATTGATTTTTTAATTATTGTGAATTGCTTTGTTTGTTTGGTTTTGTTTGATTAGGATTTTTAACGTAGCTTTAAAACAAAATTCAGTCATATCGCTACGATGTCTGCAGTGAGACAGTTTATAGAGATGTCTAGCACTGGGGCTTCATGCCGCTGACATGTAGCATGATGTCCCACCCAGTCACATTATCCTGACACCTGGCCAACCAGTCCTAACACTAACCTCTTAATGCTGAGTGTCAAGCGAGGCAGCTGTAAGTACCATTTTTTGTAAGTTTTTGGCATGACTCGGTCAAGGATCGAACCCACGACCTCCAGCTTCCGCGGCGGACGTTCTAACCGCTAGGCCACAGGATCGGTGTATTGTAACTTGGAAAGAATGTCCCTAAGGACGAATATATATTGCCGTGTCTTGATGTAATGTAACAAATGATATTTGTGTTAATAATATATTAACTCGGAATTTTAGAGGCAAAGCTGAACCAATGCAAATATATTTTTATCTTGCCAAATGCAACTTAGCTGACCAGCTATTTCAAACATCGCGTTCAAGAAAAACCACGAACTCTATGCTATATGTAAATTTGTGTCAGGATTTAACATATAAAAGTATTAAATCTAGTTACAAGAAGAAAATTTCGAAATGCACATTGTTTGCATATGCAACGTGACAGATTAAATAGATCACACCTATTCGCATTGAACACAAACTGTCTTTTTGTGTAAAGAATTCTAAGGTTAAAGTCATTCGCTGCTTCAAATTCAATACATAGATCACCATTTCTGGGTTAGGCCGTATGTGAACAATATCATTGATTTGTTAAATTATCAACGTATTATTATTATTATCGTGTTACCTGGGAAATTGTATCTAAAGATTATTTGCCTTTGGATCGGATTAAATGAATAGTAGGCAATAAATCCAATAAAGTAATATGATGTCAATTTATTTTTAAATGTCAATTTTTTTTTAAATTTTCAAAATTCTTGTATATATATATATATATATATATATATGACGATTTTACCCCAAACCCTTGTATGTAGGTATAAGTTACTATAACTTGTGATTCTGACTGGCCTTGTCCATGTATAAATTGTATGTCTGCCTGACCCAGCTGTGATGTTTCAAATTGTTCTAAGTTAGCTAATCCCCTTACGTAAGATGGTCTTTGTTAGCTCTCGAGGGGAGAGGAGACTGTGTCCATCGCGAACGGGTGACGTAACCACATCAAAGGACAGGACAGCGCTAAATAAGAAGACTGTAACAATTGATAGGCACACAGACAGACATTCGGATGATTGACAGTCGAACGACTGACCAGAGTCGATCGCCCTCCAATCGAAATGCGATGTGGGTGGGACTTGATTCGAGAAATTTTAGATAATACCTAATGTTTAGTAGGAATTAGTCAGTTCGCTACAAGAAGTAACTGTGTAGAACTCCGTACGGCCAGACGAAAATTGGTGGCAGACTCAGATTTTGGAAATCAAGGAAATCTTAAGATAGCTTCAAAGGAAGCTTTCGGGTGACGTTGAAGAGAATTCCGGGGAAATTTCGGGTGACGTTGAGAGAATTTCGGGTGACGTTGAGAGAATTCCGGGGAAATTTCGGATGACGTGAAAAGAATTCCGAGTGAATTTGAGAGATACCGAGTGAATTTCGGGTGACCTCAAGAGATACCGTAGAAGAGGAAACGGAAGTAGAGATAGAAGAGGAAACGGAAGTAGAGATAGAAGAGGAAACGGAAGTAGAGATAGAAGAGGAAACGGAAGTAGAGGAATCGGAAGGAGAGAAAGACGGAAGGAGACTTATTTAGATGAGTAACACTCAAGAAGGGAAAATATTCCTCACACTGAAATCTAATGATGATCTAGGGATCATTGGGTCAAGAGTGACATTGATTGCTTAATATCTTTAAAATTTTCATTTATTAAATTGTTGTTTAAATTTCATCTTTGTATTTCTTTTAATTTAACTGTCGGCATTGCTGACTGGGGGTTCGTAGCCATATATAATATATTGTCTAGAAGTAAACATTCTGAATGCGGACCAGGGGAACTTCCTCATAATTCTTTAAAGTCTATAGGAAGAACCCCACCCCTACTAAACGACCCTCCACAATACATATTTGAAAATTTAAACGATGCATATATAAAAATGCCTTGACAAACGCATATTCCCTCCATTTAATAAGGTATAAATAGTATAAATATATTGTGATGTATATGTATTTCGTATATTGATATATACATTTGTATTCTACCATCCAGTTGTATATCTGTCATAATGTGTATTAATTACGTGTCATAACCAATTTGTTGTATGCAGTAAACTTCTTTATATTTATTTCTCCGCTTTTTTTATGTTTCTATATAAACGTTATTCCAATTTTCCTGATTTTCCTAAATTGAAATATTCAGTAGAGTATCAAAGATGCATTATTAGCTTGCAAACAAGCAATCCGTTTATCAGTTTAATTGTCTTCCTGGTTACTAATTCGTTTATCAGTTTAATTGTCTTTCTGATAATTTGTTTATTTCTTTGTTTGTTCCTATTCGTTATTAATTCACCGCCTGTCATTAACATTTTAATTTTGTATCTTTACCATTCTACGTCAAGGCAAAAAAGCAAATCAGTCATGTATATTTGGCTATTTCAAACGAACTTAGTACGTGTCCATGTTGGTATCTAGTTAGAACTCGTAATAAATAATCTCCATTACCTAATAATTTCGTGATTCCGACACTAGATTGGATTAACTTTCTGAATTGCATTATGTAACAGAAATCTAACACTATATCATCATTTGGTATTCATAATCTTTTTCTCATAATTCTTTTTTTTTTAATTTTTATCATTATGATTTGGCATTCATAACATTACGAATCTTTTTTTCTTATATTTTTTAAATGTTATCTCTTAAGTCTAATGCTGATTCCTAGACCATTGTTATATTTTTAGTTATTTCTTTATGTTCCCTTTCACTTTATTTCCATAACTCTTTTCTTTCTATGCTGAACATCGTCTTTCTTCAATTTCACACACCTTGAGTTACTTAACTTTATTGCTTTCAATTTGGTTTTTGGTAACTACATATAATTTCAGACAGGCTTATTTGTATTAGTCTAATTGCTACATGATATATGCTGGATACGTCACACTATTTATGATTTCCTCAGTTTTCTCTTACTCTGCCTCTTACTTTCCTTCCATTTATGAACAAAATATGCGAAATTAAAACCCAATTGTGACCGATTCTGATTAGGTGCATATTGGCATAGGTTGCAAGGACGTATCTCTTGAGGTAATCGCTAGATTTCTAGGCGGAAAATCAATTTTTTTTAAAAAAAAAAAAACATTTAATTTCTATTAATAATAGCGGCTTTCTAAAATATAATTGTAAACAAATATGAGTACTATCATATAAAAATTTCTGTAACAAATATTGAATTATCAAATCAACATTACTAAAAACAATTTTTATTTTTGTGTGACATCATTAAAATATTATTTTTCACTGTTTCGTGCTTTCCTTCGAATTGTGGACGAACATTGTTGGACAAAATCCCTTGGATATCAAGTTAATGAACGAAGAAAGAGAAAGAATTTGATTAGTAATTTTATTTTTTTCTATCGACTTTCTCCCAAAGTTTTGTATTGGCACGTACAAATTAGTAGCTAGTTCACCGCCATGCCGTTGCAAGGAAAATAGTCATTAACTTCTTAAGCTCATTTCACCCAACGTTTGTCGCAAATGTGATGTCCAATTATCTGCAATGTGTGTGAGAGGCTGAGAATACTTGAGCTTGTTCTCGTAAAGACCCTCCGGCTGGACGAACGAAGAACCCCACTAATAAGTTTCTAATATGATGGAATAATTACCAATTATTGACCTCATTACAAGTTAATGGGGTTCCATTAAGAACTAGAAATAAAAAAAAAAATATTTGGTCAGACAAATAACACAGTATTTCACTTATATTTTGATCAATTGGTCACGGTATTTATTTTTTCACATATTTATGTATGTAAAGCGGCTTTGTACGAATAAATGACAATGCTTGAGCACCCTTACACAAAAACATTAACTGTATGCAGATACATATATTTTATATTGATTTGTATTAGACTTATATTACCGAGTAGAATTTACCTTAATTTGAAAATGACCAAATAATATCGCGGACGAATGCGTAAACATCATTTTCATTGACCATAGATGACCTGTTGTTTTTTTCTTCTTTTTCAAACTGTTCCACAAAGGCTGAAATCTTACCAGCAAACGTAATCTGTGAGGCGGATACCAACTGCACCAAAGACGTTATTCCTAGCCTTGTATATGTTGACTATGTACATGCGAGATCATCATACAGTTCCTGTATTCATCATAATTTTAGGGAAAAATTATATTATAACAATAAATACTTTTCTGTGTATGTATATTGTTCACTTGGAAAGTTTGTATTTGATAATACTATCAGGGAGAAGTAAGCTGAGACACATCGAGGTCTACACTCACGTTGAAATGGATAATAAAGGTAACAAACTGGTATTAAAGTGGTCAAAAATGGTGACAAGCTGGTATTAAATTGATCAGAATAGTGACAAATTGGGATTTCATTCTGATTAAATTTCGAGAATGATAACGTCAATTATGTTCGTGATATGCATATTTAGGCATACAATTTTTAATTTCATGTCATTGCAAATGTTATCATAAGACTGTACGGAGATCAGCCAAAAACAAAATTTTGCAACAAAATCTGCAAAGAAATAAAGAATAAGATAACGCTACGTTTTGAACAATTTATATCAGTTCTTGAGTGTGTCAGAACAAAATACAAGATTTGACAGATTTGTGTATGAAATCACTATAGACCACTAGAGTGAAGTGTGAGTCCACCAAATCATCAACTTTCCTCTTGAACATACATAAATTGCTTCTCGAAGGTACATCAGCCCTGAAATATTGTTTTCGTAGATTTTTAGAAGTTCAGTTACTGTTTACTACGATATCATCAATTGTGGAGGGTGAATTACGCCCAGTGCCACGCCCCGTTTCATATATGTTGCATGCTCCAAAAGGGAGGGAAAAAAATCCAACATTTTCCAGCAAAAGTTAAAAGCAATAATATTCCATTGTCAGAGATCTGAACGAAACAAAAACACCGGCTGGATTTTCTCTAAAGAGGAATGTATCTTACCAAGATGAAATTTGTATCCGTTAGTCCCTTTTCTGTAGGAGGAAAAACTAGTCTTGAGCCATTTTCGCTCCATATGTTAAAACATAGATCTGTCAAGCAAGATAGTGTCGATGTTTGCGGCAAATAAATGGCACTAAAGTATATTCAACCACCACTACCCCAGAGAAATATTACTAGTCTATTTTCTCTTAGTTAAGCTCCTCTATAATATATTCCGCGCTAAAGTTATGCGTTTTGGAAACTGTATACTGTACAACTGATGCTCAACCCTCTCGTGTCTTACACTTCTACATAACTTTCTAAATGAATGACCATCACAAGATTATTTTTTTAATACTAAATTTGAAAATGGCTTATTACTGAGTTATTCCTTAATGTTACAAGTCCTATGGCGCTTCGTGTCGTTCCATTAGCATACATAATATCCAAGCTATCAGGTTTGAAGATCAGAGTAAATTGACCAGATTCATCGTGAGTGTGGTTTCTTTACGACTGAAGTGGCTAATCTGTTTTAGTGACAACTGTTTCATACATTTCAAGGGAAAAGTTGCGTATCCGTATGTGAGAAATGCCAGAGAGGGGGTAATTCACACAATAATAGATTTTACCCGGCGAGCTGGGGAGGGGGGTAGTCCTAAATAGATTTTTTCCATACAGTGAAATACGTACTAAATTATCAAGGTATAGAGCAGAGGGTGCCATCTATCTGATCAGCAGCAAACAAAACGCAAAATTCTGCTAACAGGTCAAACATTTTTATGATTATTTACAACGGAATAATTTTACATTACGCACCACCGTAGATGGCGACTGTCGGAACTAAACAAATTAAGCATATATGGATAATATTCATTGAAACACACACACACACACACACACACACGAGCTAGATTCCACGAAAAAGTTCATATCACGGTACACCGCAGTATTTCTGATACGCCCCACTGTTTACCGTAATTATTATTAGGGATCAATAGTTGAATGTTCTGGAGTAGGGGTATGACACTTTAAAAAAAACAACAGATTTCACACTTAACAGATTTCACACTTAACAGATTTCCGTCTGTCAATAGCTAAAAGAAATATGTTGTGCTGTTTCGTAGCAAAATATTGGAATATTATACCTATTTAAGCTGTTTTAAAGCATTATCTTGAGCTCAAAGAAAGAAAGAAATCTTCAAAGAAGATTGTAGCACTACCACCACCCCTCCGAAATTACCTATTAGTAATGAATTGACTATGTGTATGGTAATAGTTTTTATCATTCTAATTTAAAACCTTTAACCAAAGTGGGATGATTAAGCTTAAAATATAGCTTACATCCTGTGAGAGACATTGTGCCGACATTAGAGAGTTTGCTAATAACATTAAGAAGAGATATTCAACAAACAAACAAACAAAAACACTTAACATAAGAGATAACAGAGGACCTCAGAAAATGTGTAATATTCAAATCAGAAGAAAGTGCTCTCCTGAAAATCCTAGGATGATTCGTAGCCTTGAAATGGAACCCACGTACTTCACACATTAACATATGCTAGTATATAATAATAATAATAATAATAATAATAATAATAATAATAATAATAATAATGACTTTGTATAGCGCCTGTCCCCCCCCCCCACTATACCCCTCCCAGTGACGTATATGTGTCCTACTATACTTGTTCTGAATATTATACTTGTAATTTAATTTTGTTATTTCTATCTTAAATAGACGATATGCCAATTGTAGTATATAATGGTGATAAAAGATGTCCTAGTAGATACCTGTACCTACTTACAAAGGATATTGTTTATCTGTCATTATAGTTACTTTTTTGGTATTTTACCTCTAAACAAAGTACACCTTTCTAAAATGGGCATCGTTATTATTTCTTGTCTATCTATAATATACATATTTCATTTTGAAGTGTGCGTATATCACAACAGACTACGAATTTGTAACATGTGCAGTTGTCCTGCTATCAAAATATATTAAACCATTCTTCTAGGGGAAAGTGAGTTCTCATTGAAAAAATTGACAGATTTTTCGCCCTAATTATGTCGTATTACACAGAAGCCCAGCACATAATTCGAAAATCTCCATTTCTCAATAACTTCAGCATTCAGCGGTGCCTGTCAATCACTTTATCCTGACTTATGAAGGACCGTTAGCATGACACTTTACAATTAAGCTAGTCAAACGAAACCGATTCCGTCTCCCGCTGTACATCACGTTCAAATTTCTTGCGCTCCCACGTGTTGCTTCATGAACTCTAATATAATTTCATAAACTAAGAATTCCGATGGGTGGCAGCGTGTATTTTTATCAGATTATTTACCAACCCTTGTCGAAGAATTAGAAATGCACTGATTCATTCCTCTAGTATACAAACCAAGAATTATTGGAGTCATCTATGACGCTTTTTTCACATTTGCTCGTAATTTTCTTTTCTTGGATAATAACTGTCTAAAACAAACTTACATCGCATATCTCCCTGTCCAACAATCTTGCATGTTTCTCTGTCCAACAAACTTTCTCCAGACGTCTCACTAACTTAATATTCTAATCACAAGGTAACCTACTTGCGTTACTTGACATTCTTGCTCGCAGTCAGAAATGTCTTCTAAAATAAAAGTAGTATATAATTTTGTATTGCAAAGAATTAAGCAAATAACATTAGTATAGAGATGAAAAACTGATTTTTTGAATTTGTGATTGTAAAAATAATTTTTAAAATAAAAAAAAATTCTCTTTAGCAAGCAAAAAGTGTCATTAAAGAACATTGCGCGCACACACACACACACACACATAATAACAAACCAATATATTGTGTCTGCTTTACTATGTATGTATGTATGTATGTATGTATGTATGTATGTATGTATGTATGTATGTATGTATGTATGTGTGTGTGTGTGTGTGTGTGTGTGTGTGTGTGTGTGTGTTGGTTTGTTTTAAGCTTATATTCAGTTTTTGAAGAAGAAAAAGAAGAAATATACCAAATGTACCATTGTTTTTCACAGGTCGAGATAAATTTACAGTCTATGGGTGAAAAAATGTTTTTTGCTGAATTTAATGGTACTGTTAACAAATTATAGGCTATATAATGCAGAGAAAATGAGAGCTAAGTTCCGATCACCAAGTCTTATTTTGTGAAAAATGTAACTACATTGTTGCGTTGAAATACTGCCACCTGTCCGAAAATACTATGCACACTGATGCATAATCTATTTGGTACTTAAAGATCGATACTGTGCATAGCTTAACATGGAATGATACTTTATCTAACCGTGAAAGGAATCAAAACTCGCCGAAGACAGATCGCGTGTAAATCGCGTGTAAATTCCTCTTAATACCTATTTAGCCATAATGTAATAAGTCTTTGGACGATATTGTTTCGTTAGATCTTTGCGAGTAACGATTTGTTATGTATACATACACACCAACTGTGTATATAGACCTAAGCGATTTACACTGTAGAGGATACTTTTCTTAATCATGCACGAACACTTAGTCCGTCCAATGAAACAGTATGACATTGTATTGTTTAAAGAAGAATCCCAATAAAAAGTTGCAAAGACGTCGCCAAAAGAGAAGTATAAAATCAACTATGCACACTTAATAGATAAATAGTTTGTCTTTTAAATGGCATGTATTATATCACCTTCTCGCCCGATTCACGCTGTACATCTAAACACCTACAACAATCGTAAAGACAGCGACAGACAACAAAACTCGGTCATGCGTGGTAGGTTGACCATATTGTGTCCTTTTCCTTATAATGTGTGCATTTAGACATATATGAATGACAAGAAAGTCTCCAAAACAAATTATTCTTTCACTGTAGATAATGTACAGTTTCTTTTCTTCATTTTGTAAATTAAGTTTGGATGAAGATATCCCTAAGTGAAGTAGCATTTGCAATTATAAAGATTGCATTATCCTGATCCAAATTGTACAGTTGCTAATAATTCGGGGTTCGATGTCTTTTCCTGGTATGTATACCAACTTACACTTATTAATTCGGTTAAGATAAGCGTATTGCTGTACGATTTTGTGCAATAGGAAAAGTCGATTGGCACTTTGCAGAATAAGGATGAGAGTGTATTAGACGCAACTGAGAACGACTTCAAACTGATAAGAAAGGGGAAGAATGAAGATACATTTCCAGTTTGACGTTATGCAGATGAACGTGTTACTCAACGGACGACGCTATGCGGATGAACAACACACAGCTCTAAGGATAGACAACGCAACAAACCCTTTACAACGCTATACAGACGGACAACGTTTCACACTCAATGATGACGCTATTAATATGGACATAACGCCTAACGGACGACACAAGGCAGATGAACAAATCACCACAATAATGTATAATAAAAGAAACCTAGATCAGGATGCGAGAGCAAACTTCACGGCAGACACAGACCATAATTCAATTAAATTCAGGCGGAAAAGATGAAATTACAACACAATCGCTCAGTAGATCTCCTTATTATCAATCATTACACTGAATCTATGTCTTTAATCTATTAATTTCTTCATGCCCTTTATCGAGCAAAGACGAAATTCGTCAGGCATGCAATTCTACATATAATCTTTACAAAACTCTAAAGTTTATACTGTTTTTGTTTAAAGAAACCTCCGACTCTTTGCCAATACAAGAAAGACCGGTGAAATTTACAAACTGTTCAATTCGCTTCATGCATTTTGTATGAATTCATAGTTTAGAATGGTCTTAGTGTATCAAACTATCAAAATCAAATGTAGCAAATATTAATAAATTTTAGAATGAATAAATTAAAGTTATCAAGCCTTGCATATGCGGCAAAATATCAGCGAAAATATTTACAAATTAGGTTTTAATTGCGTTTAAACTTGTTTTTAAAATCAAGAGTTCACAGAAGAATATATGAGTAAATAATGTGCATAAAAGAGACGCCTGGCAGTATTTGGGGGATATTTAGCCTTGATAAACAGAGTTTAAAAGAGATAGAACTCAAAATTTCAAACTACCCCATAGACCATAACACAAACAAAACCATCATGTCACAGTGGTCTTCGTGTTCTATTTGCCGAGTTTAAGGAGTAATGAAACACATTTTGCACCATCTCCTCATCCCAGCCTCCCCTCCCCCATGTTACTTATATTTGCAGTAAGAGCAAACAATCTGCATTAAAAGGAAATGAAACCGTCAAGGAAGTAGTTTGAATTATCGAGCAAAGACGAAATTCGTCAGGCATGCAATTCTACATATAATCTTCGCTGATGTTTACAAAACTCTAAAGTTTATACTATTTTTGTTTAAAGAAACCTCCGACTCTTTGCCAATACAAGAAAGACCGGTGAAATTTACAAACTGTTCAATTCGCTTCATGCATTTTGTATGAATTCATAGTTTAGAATGGTCTTAGTGTATCAAACTATCAAAATCAAATGTAGCAAATATTAATAAATTTTAGAATGAATAAATTAAAGTTATCAAGCCTTGCATATGCGGCAAAATATCAGCGAAAATATTTACAAATTAGGTTTTAATTGCGTTTAAACTTGTTTTTAAAATCAAGAGTTCACAGAAGAATATATGAGTAAATAATGTGCATAAAAGAGACACCTGGCAGTATTTGGGGGATATTTAGCCTTGATGAACAGAGTTTAAAAGAGATAGAACTAAAAATTTCAAACTACCCCATAGACCATAACACAAACAAAACCATCATGTCACAGTGGTCTTCGTGTTCTATTTGCCGAGTTTAAGGAGTAATGAAACACATTTTGCACCATCTCCTCATCCCAGCCTCCCCTCCCCCATGTTACTTATATTTGCAGTAAGAGCAAACAATCTGCATTAAAAGGAAATACAA